>PVIH01005895.1:0-112138 GCA_004025045.1 Sigmodon hispidus
TATTCTTTTTCTCCTACTTTTTATTATGCATTGTCTGTACACAGTTAATTCTGTTCTCCTGTTTTTTATTGGGCATGAGAAGGAATGTTTGGTTTGATTTTTCTCATTGTAATAAAGGCTTAACTATGAGAACTCTCACAAATGAGAGAAAGAAATGATGTGAGTAAGAAAAATAAAAACTTTTTAGACTTGAAAAAAAAAAAAAAAAGAATCAGGTACTGGCATGGGCAGCTTGGTTGCCTTTTGATGTGTTTGCTTCTGCTCCTGAATACCTTACTTTTTAGGAGAGAAAAAGAACCAAGAAAAATTATAATGAAAAACCATCTTATTGTTGTTCTTTTTATAAAGAACGCGAGAGAAAGATAGCTGTATAAAAGATACTTTGTTTGCTCCCAGGCACTACCACCCTAGTGTGTCAAGTGAAGCAAAGCAGGGCCATGATGGTATTTATTTGGGACTAAATTATGTGCCCACCTCCCCAATTCATATGGTGAAAATTCACACCCCTAATGTCTTAAGAGAGAGTGGAGCTTCTAGAAGATGATCAGGGCTAGATGAGGTCATAAAATGAGATTAGTGCTCTATAAGGAGGAACAAGAGAGTCCCTCCTTGTATCATGTGAGGACAACAGCAGGATGGCTGTTTGCCAACTAGAAGCAGAATCCTCTTCAGGAACAGAACCTTCTAGCATTTTGTTCTTAGACTTTCCAGCCTTCAGGACACTGCAGACTAAATGTCTACTGAAGCCACCCAGGATGCAGTACTCATCCAGCAGCACATCTTGTTTTCGCTCTAACTAATAAAGCTTGCCTGGAGATCAGAGGGCAGAGCTAGCCCACTAATTAACCAGGCTAGGCTGTGGTGGAGCACACCTTTAATCCCAACACTTGGGAGGAGGAAGCAGGAAGACCAGGAGTTCAAGGTTACTCTGGACTACAGGATATTGATCTGGTCTAAAAGAGAGCCAAGTGGTGGAGGCTTATGCCTTTGATCCCAGTACTAAGGGGGTGGAGACAGGAAGAGATACGGCTGGGCAGAGAGAAGACTATAAAAGGGGAGGGGACAGGAGCTTCAACTCCTTTGGCCTGAGGATCCGGTAAAGGTAAGAAGTCTAAGTGCCTGGCCCCTTTGTCTCTCTGATCTCCAGGCAAGCTTTGTTTGTTAGAGCACATACAAACACCACCACAAAGGTACTCCTGGGCACATCCCACCCTCTAGGTGCTTCTCTGAGGTTGTAGATAAAGCAGCAATAAATCAGATGAGGTTTGATTTTCATAGGATTTTGATTCTATTGGGAGAAATCTGCCACAGACAGATTATAAGCAAGCAAGTAAACACTAGCAAAGGGCGCTCCCTGAAGAGGGAGTGTTTGAGATGAGTGGCAAGGCACTGGGAAGTCAGCTGTCAACATTGTGCCTGTGTAAGATGTGAGACACTTACCTCTGAGTAAGTGCAAGATAGACTGAGTGCTACTATTAGATATAGATGTGAGGGTTAAATAGTAAGACAATTCAGGAAGTCAGCTTGAATCGAAAGTGTCTTTAGAAGGAACACTCTTTATGAAGACTCCCCATGTGTTCCCTTGTCTTGCCATCCACAATCCATGCAACCTCTGTGTGACATCATGAAGAACATCAGCAATTTACTGCATTTTTAAAATTAACATCTTATGACAGTGTGATTTTTATTATAATTAATGTGCCAATGCTGATACATCATTGATACAAACCCACATTTGATTCAGATTTCTAATGCTCCTTAGAAAAGAGTTTCATCCAGGGAACCACACTGCCTGCAGCCATATTTCCTTAGGTTTCCTGTGGCTATATGGGTTTATAAAACTTACCTGTTTTTGCTAGCCTTTATAATTTTGAAGTTATTGAACCAGTGAGATCAGGTCTTTAGTAGCACATCCTTTCATTGGAATTTCTATGCTTTCTAAATCATAACTAGACTTCATATATGGGTTCCTGAAAGTCTGTAGAAGTATGATTCTCATCATATACATCCACATTCATCATATACTCTAACAACATAACTTGTTATTGTTGGTATTACACTGGCAGATGATTCAATGTCATTTCATTCATCATTTTCTCTTGTCCATGTCAAGCCTCATCTACCCTATCCCTATTCTATTCCAATTTACAGCATCTCCCTTCAGCATCCCACCACACTATAAAAGCTGTCTTCTGGAAATAAAGCTATAACCATATCCTCTATCTAGCCGAATAGCCCTACTTGGGAAGAGAACCACTGTCTTAGTTGCAAAGTAAGGCCAGAACATTATTGTATTGCTGTTAGATCTTTTTCTCAGTCTACCATGAGTGGTTGTTGTTTGTAAAGCTTTTCCTTCATCATCTTCCTAGGTACAAACATGCAAAGACTGGGAGTGTTTCCTTTGTACTTTTAACAAGTATGATGGGGCTGGAGAGATGGCTCAGCAGTTAAGAGCACCGTCTGCTCTTCCAGAGGACCCGGGTTCGATTCCCAGCACCCACATGGCAGCTAACAACTGTCTGTAGTTCCAGTTCCAGGCAAACACCAAGGCAAATAAATAAATAAATAAAGTTAAAAAAAAAACCAAGTATGATGTAGTTGCGTGATAAACAGAAAACAGGTCATTGCAAGATTGTGAGGTAAGCATCAAGCATTACCTCAGGCATACACAACTTACATACAGAGAAGTTAAACTCAAGGCACTTACCATGACCTCAGTACTTAGGGGGCAAACACAAAGAAAGAATTATCTGAGCAAACACTTGGAGAAAGATAACAGGCCACTGGGCAGCAGGGGACACAGCACACAGAGAATTCGGCACAGTTACTGAGTGATTAGTATAGAGAATTTTAAAGGATTTTATTTTTAGAAAGCATGTGTGTGGAGGGTACATGCACATGAGAAGCACAAAGGGGGATTGTATCTCCTGGAATCTGGAGTCTGGAGCCACAGGTAGCTGTGAGCCATGTGGGGTGGGCCTGGGGACTAAGCTCAGGTTCTCCTCATTGTTGAACCATCTTTCTAGCTCATGGAATTTTGTTGTTTTGTTTCATTTACATTTGCGGAAATTAAACCTAAAACCTCCCACATGCTAAGAAATACCACTGAGCTACATCCCCAGCCAATATGGAAGATTTTCAAAAGGCTTAAGAGCCACACCATCTTAAACTTAAACCTCCACCCAAGAACCAGTGTTTTCAACCTGAGGGACTTGGCCACAGTTTAGTGAGTTCCAGCTATGGCTATTCTGAAATGAACTAGAAATAGTATTATTTATTTTGCTTTTGTGAGATTGTTTCTCTGTGTAACAGCCTTGGCTGTCCAGGAACTCACTCTGCAGACCAGGCTGGCTAACTAAAGTCAGAGATAAACCTGCCTCTGCCTCCTAGTGCTGGAACTAAAGGCATAAACCACCACCACCACCCAGCTCAGAAATGTTATTTTTGTGGACATATGTTTGTTTTATTGCACATGTAAGCTTGTGTGCCTAGATTTGCAATGTAAACTGTGCTTTTCACCAAATATCACCTTTACATGGTGATGCTACAAGGTCATGCAGCAGGGATGCATTTCCAAACAGGGCTTTACACATTTCCCTAAGATAATAAAGCAGGGCCTTCCTTAAAACATAAATTCCTTGGTTCCATCTGAGACTCATATAATCAGAATTTCCCAGGAAAACCTGGTCATTTGTACTTGTGATGGGCACAGAGGGCATGTCTGAGGGAAGCTTTGGAACCCTGGTCCTCAGACAGCAAGAGAGAAATAGGGAATGAGAAGCCAGAGGCAGGAAGAACAGAGTGGATGGATGTTCCTGCTGCTGTCTTCACAAGACTTGAGCCAAGACAACAGCAGCAGGGCCTTGAGGATGTGGCTCTTAGACATTTCTGTGGGAGCACTCAGTTCCACCTCTCACCCACCTCGGGTTTCCTCCTTTCTTCTGTGAGAGGAGGACCCTCTTCTAATCTCTTTCCCCAACCCCAGCCTCATCTCCTTAGCATGGAGCCACAGCATGTCTGCATCTCTCCCTGTCTTTGCTCCTAACACTTACCACAGAGTAGGTGTTCAGTAGATGTTTCTGACACTGGTGGCAATGTAGAAAGAATTTACCAATTTGTACTTACTAATGCTTAAAGTGTAAGTGAGTCTATATAAAGAATATCTAAAGATACATTATAAAGTATTGCTGATATTTCATGGCATAGATGACATAGTACCATCTGGCTTTGTCCTCCTAATTTTTAATCGAGAGTAATAGTTTATTTTAACAATAGCTGCTCAAAGCTGTCTTTTCCATGCTACTGACACATGTAAAAATATGATGTTATGAGTGACATAAAAACGTGATAGACTGGATGTGGTGGTGAATGTCTGCAATATCAGTACTTCAGAGGCAGAAGCAGAAATATTGCTATAAGTTTAAAGACAGTCTATTCCAGATAGCAAGTTCCAGGCCATCCAGTGCTCCTGAGTAAGATCCTGCTGAAAAATGCAAAAATAGTAAGAAAAGAAAGAAAAATGTTATAGTATGATCAATCATTTTCTAAGTATTTTGGACCAAATTACCCATGAATTCTTAGGCCAGAATCAGTGTATACTTTGTACAATACAAATGTCAGCATTTAATTTAAAAATGGATCATGATAATTATTAACCTAACACAATGTGGGGGTGACAACCTCTATGTACCATCACCCAACATCACTCATGATCAACTCAGGGATAATATATTCCATCCTTATCTCTACCACATATCATATTATCTTAAAACAAATCTTAGAAAACATACTTTTATCAGTAGAGGAAAAGTTTTAAAAAATAACCACACTTTGGTCTAGAGACATGGCTCAGCTTTTAAAAGCATGTATAGCTCTTGCAGATGCCCCAAGTTTGATTCCCATGTCAGTTGGCTCAGAAACATCTGTAAATAGAGCTCCACAGAATTTGACACCTCTGACTTTGGCTTCTGTAAGTGTAACAGACACACACACAGACACACACAGACACACACATATACACACATATACATACACATATACACACATACACACACATACACACATACACACACATACACACACTTTTTTTTTTAAAGTAACCATATCATGAGGCCCAAAAAGTTAACATTTCTTTAATATCATCATGTGCTTACTTGCTATTCAACTAGTCCATTTATATTTACAATTTCATTCATGGTTCTAGGAAGTTAAGATTCAAAAATGACCTCTATGTTACAGTTGGTTAGTTTGCCTTTAAAATTTTTGTTTGATTTGTACATCTTCTCCCTTGTTAGGAATTCTTTACTGAAGAGGTCAAGTCCCTTGCTGGGTTTCCCTGTCTGGTTCTCTGCTGTTTGTATGACACCAGTGTTGGATGAAATATTTCTTGTTCCTGTAAATTTTCTGAAATTGGAAGTTATAATGAAAAGCTTTGTGCTATTCAAGTTATTTGCTTATTTGGGGCAATTCTTCATGAGTGAAAGGTTTGTTCTTTTTTGGCCACTCGAGGCACAGTTTGCTTGGTCGCCTGGGGTTTTCTTGTGCTAGCAAGCAGTTCTCAAAGCCTAGAGACTATAGTCCTTCAGTGCCTGTACAAACACAGTTCAGGTTCAAAATCCTAATTAGAAATCCAGGATGCTATAAAGTCTGAAACTTTCCAAGCACCAACATGATACAAATGGAAAATTTCACACTTGACTCATGGAACATCTCAGAGTATTTCAGACAAGAGATATTTAGCCTACATTCCAACTCTATTTTATCTCATGTACTAATAGTTACTTAGGGACACCATCCACACAAGGCAGACAACAAAAAAATGGTAGCATTTATTTATCAGTTACCAACTGAGTAATGAATTGCTTACCTGTCATTCTCGATACATGACTATTATTTTTAGCATTACAAGCTCACATGTTTAAACATATTTGTTTGATGTGTTCCATTCTATCATTGTACTAATATTCAAATGATCACAACTTTTGCCTCTATGAGGTGGTCCTGGGGTCCTCTGATATGGCCCTAGCATAACTGATAGCTTCCTCACTACCATAGGTACTCCTGGTTCCTTTTGTCCACTTGCTGCTTCAGACCATGAATTGCTATTTCATCCAAGTAGTGCGGCTCCTTTTGATGGAAGATGTCATTTCAAAACTTTGACCTGGAGTTGAAGGGGTACTCACTGCTTCTGAAGTGTTTCTCACTTGTGGCTAACACCAGAGGCGCCTAAAATAGACAATTAATTCTGAAACACTTCATTTCCCACCTATTAGGTGCATGACACTGAGTTGGTTTATCGACTTATCTGTACTACAGTTTCATTATCTTAAAATGTGAATGCTTGTGGCTGAATTCTGATGAGGCTTAAATAAGGCAACATGAATGATTAGAACAGGGCCTGTTGGGCTGGAGAGATGGCTCAGTTTTCAAGAGCACTGACTGTTTTTCCAGAGGACATGAGTTCGAGTCCTAGCATCCACATGGCAGCTAACAACTGTCTGTAATTCCAAGATCTGACACCCTTATACGGTTATACATGCAGGCAAAACACCAATTCACATAAAAATAATAATTTTTAAAAAGTTAAAAAAAAAGAACAGGGCCTGTCACTTAACTCTAAGTAAGACAGTTGTCACTATCCTTGCTACTCATCTCTTTCCCGCCTGTCACTGTGCTTGCTCATAGTGTGGGTCATCTGACATACTCATGCCCAGTGACACAGTGGTTTATTTTAATAAAGCTATTCTAGAGTTCTATCTACAGCATTTATCCTAATAACATGTTACTCTACAATGACTCAGCACACTCCCATATTAGAGCATTTCCTGTGAAGGGATCCAAGCTTTAAAAAACTGGAAGTATTTAGAATGTCCCAAGCATCAGAATATTTCCTGCTTTTTATACTTGTCTGGAAGGGGGTAAATTGGCAGGAACTGGCACCAACTGAGTTAGGGTTCACACTGAGCTGGAGACTTTGCCAGGCTACATCTGTTAGTTTTTCCCTGGTTACACACAGAGAGCTACAGAAGTCTCGGGCTCCAAGCCATCCAGCTCTCTCTGCAGGCATGAAGACATCCCTGAACATACATATCCTACTATCCATCCTGTCTGGAAGCCTTTGGTACACAATTCTTTGCACACACAATTCTGCAAATTAGAGGACTTAAAAGATGCAATGTAATGACGGTGAGAGGGACGAAGCAGCCCTTGGTGCTTGCTTCTGTGATCCACTGGGTCTCAAGAAAGCCCCAAAGGACTTCTCTAACCCGGAGACTCTGCTGAGCTTTTGTAACAAAGGTATTTGTTGGCAATTGCACAATCTTGCCTCACGACATATAATTGTGCTGTCATTGCATCAGCCACGCCAAGCTGTCTGCAGTTTGCTGGCTAGAAACTCCCAGAAGCACAGAGGCCTCTCATTGCCTAAAACAGAATATACTGACTGGCTTCAGCCTTTCTCATTTTTCACTCTTGACATCACTCATTGTTTTATAAGGTAACTATTTGTCAGTAAGATTTGGCATTTAAAGCACTTTAATATGTAATTTAATCCAAATGTCTGTAACATTAAGAATGTTCATATAATGGGTACTGTTCAGCTACTAAAAATAATAAAGATTTTAGGCATTCACAAAGAAACTTGTTTTTTACAGAAAAAATTCAAAACATTATGTAGAGTAAAAATGTATTTTAGTAAAATAATTGTCATAATGCTAGACTCTATGGAGAGTTGTGACAATAGATAGTCCATGTGATTATAGGAGTAAGTTATCTTCAGAGAGGAAGTTGGCATAGACTGCTTTCCTATGTATTTTAGAGTCAGTCAATTTTTTGGGGGAAAATTCTCACTGTTATAACTTGTTCAGAACACAGATTACTTATTGTAATAGCAATTTTAATAAGATTTTTTTAGTAGCTTCTTGGGCAATTTGTATAATATAACCTTTTGAAAAAATAGAAGTTATTATTAAAATATAGCTAAAGTATTTGAAAACTATATATTTAGTCTTTATTGACTCCAAAATAGTTTATATATAGTTAAATGGGATTTGAACGTTGATATCTTCAGAGCAGCGGCAGACCACTTTCACTCGCTAACTAACTTGCTGCATTGTATGCATCAGGCAGGCAGTGCTCTAAGTGTGGTATTCCTAACAGTGAAAGCGATAAACTTGGTTCCTGTTCTCATCTTATGTTATAAATCAGCACTAAGAGTGCTTTGGAGCACACTAACAATTTATTACAGGATTGTGTTACACAAATAAGTCATTTGCAAATTATATTTCTCTTCAAATTTTTATTGCTAATATAATTTTTTTTTTGAGACAGCTTTTCAATGTATAGCCCTGCCTGGCTGTCCTGGAACTCATTTGTAGACCAGACTGGCCTTGAACTCACAGAGATACACATGCCTCTGGATTTTTTCTATTTGATAAGACATAAATATTTGAAAAGATTATATATTTCATTTTCATATTCCAATTTTACAAAATCACTCACTGTAGGAATTTTGCTCATATGTCTTGATATTTCTAAAATAAAAATGAATACAAATAAAATCTTGTTTCCTGCTGGCATTCCAATTAGAGGTGATATTTGAATCTTAAAGCCATAAAAAATTCTCTCTTCTTATTTTAATTTACAAAGCTAATAAGTGAGAATTTTAAAAATTACTAATATCAAGATAATTTTTTTTTATTCAATAGCCTTCAGTCCAAATCATATGTGTACGTTCATGAAACAGATGAAGATGTAGAAAATGACTGGAAAATCAATATCAATACAATGAAATGCAGTGAGTGTGACCGTATAGACCTGAGATTCTCTGGACAAGTCATACCCACTGTCCTTCAGGCCTGAAGTCAGCAGACCTTTGCCTTTGGCTGGGAAGGGCCAGGTGGTAAAACTGGTTTTGGCTTTGTGGGTTGTGCAATCTGTCAAAATGACTCAACACTGTTGTTGTATGGCAAAAGCAGCCATAGACTATACAAAAACAAATGAACATAACTGTATTTCAATAAAATTTGAATTATGCACACTAAAAGTGGTAATTATGTAATTCCCATGTTACAAAATCATTTTTCTTTTGATTTTTTTCCATTATTGAACAACTTCAAATTTATTCTTGAGTAGCCAACCTTACAACAATATGGTGGCAGGCCACATTTGACCCAAGGCCCGTCTGTGGCTAGATCAGTTCCATGTTTGGTGCTGGAGTCTTCCATTTCCCTGAATGGTGCTGGGAGCCATGGAAAGAGGTATAGGGGAGGGGATCTGAGAGATTATAAAACAAAACATCATACTATTGTTTTCCACAAAGAAGAAAAAAATCCTTTTTTTTTCAAAAGTTACTATTACAAAGAACACTTTTGGGAGCTGGAGAGATGGCTCAGCGGTTAAGAGCACTGTCTGCTCTTCCAGAGGACCCGGGTTCAATTCCCAGCACCCACATGGCAGCTAACAACTGTCTGTAGTTCCAGTTCCAGGCAAACACCAAGGCAAATAAATAAATAAATAAAAGTGTTAAAAAAAAAAACAAAAACAAAGAACACTTTTGTTGTTGTTTTGTTTTATTGAGACAGGTTTGCACTGTATTTCCAAGTCTAGTCTGGAACATACTTCAAAGCCCACCATTGCCTTGAACTCTAGATTCTCTTTGCTTTCCACCTCCTGAGTTCAGGGTTTACAGGTATGTGCTTTAACAACATAGTGAGTTTTAATGGGTGACTCTAAGCACAAGAGATGCCCAGTCCTCCTTATTTTTTTCTTTCTAGGGATTGGGGAATAATCATTTTGTTTGGTTGGTTGGATTTAAGGAAAGAAAAAGAAAAGAACAAATTTGCCTGTACCAACAGAAATCACACACACACACACACCCTTTGTTTTCAGCAACACTTTGGATGAAAATGTTCTTCATTTTCATAAACCTATATTTTTGGTGAATTTTTGATTGCCTTTTGTCTTTTCATTGTGTTTATTTTCTAGTTTGTTTTGTGCATGTTCTGTGCATGATAACTGATGCTATCCCTTATCCATTAAGTCACAGATCTTCCTTGTTCTTTCATCTTTTGTATTCATTGCACTTAAAAGCAATCTTTTCTACTGTGAGTGTAATTTTATTTTTAAACAGTAGTAAACTGCTGGAATTTAGAATTCAGAATAAACTAGGTATCAAAGATAAAATTTTTCTAAATGCCTTACCCTACATGATCTTGAACCTCAGGACTAATCATGCACACTGTGTCTCCAGTGGGAAAAGCATAACTCAGTTTTGATGAGAATGTTCATTGCTAGAATTGCTGTCCTCACCCTCACTGCTTAAACATCTAGGAAAGAAAACACTTGGACAGGATGTTTATTTTGCAGCTGTGCTTTGGAGCAAAAGCATATGACTGTGCCAGCCCTGTAGGGGCTCATCTAGAAAAAAAAAAAAAAAAGCAGCCCACGATAAAGGTGATAAAATCACCTCCCACCTTCCATGTGCAGCACATGGGAGTCCATACAGCCCCACATCTCTGAAGTGAGGAGGCAGGAAGTCTTGGGCTTGTAGAGGGATATTGTTTATTTTCTTGGGAACAGCACTCTCAGTTAAAGGAAAGATACTAGGCCTCCATCTCCAGCATCAATACAAAGAACAACTGTTTGTGTACAAGAAATAGAGTTTTCCAGGTGATTTCAGTGTCCCTTCTCACTTCCTGTGTTCTTATGATGGTGGGCCAACAATTTTGAACAGTAAGTTCAAAACAGAGCCATCAGTGACACTTTGTGAAATACCAGTCAATAAAGGCTCAAAAGGTCTGGCTGATGGGAATGAGTGTTCTCAGCAGCCTTTCTCAGATGCCAACCTATTTCTGTAGGTTATTCACCCATCTGGATCCTTTGAAATTTTGTAGCATTCTTTACATAGATGCCAAAGCCATTCACTTCAGAAATAAAATGCAAAGAGCAGCCTGGATCAGTAAAGACTAAGATCTGAAGTCCCTGCAGCTTCCTTGATTTTTTTCCACTTGTCTGTTAACCTTGGGGACTTTCCAATCTCACTTTGTTTTCTAAAATCTTCTTTCCCAATAAGTTATAAGGCAACTTTAGAATACCTCCATGATAAGGAATTTCTTTACTTCAAACTACCCTTCAAAGATCTTACAACACTGTCTAGAGATGACTGATAAAGCCTTTGGGGTATGGGCACCCTCAGATCCTATGCCCAAATAGAAGTATTAGCAGAAACAACCGCCTGCCCATAGCCTATATGGAAAACAGATCTAATGGCATACTCGCATCCTCTGTGAACCTCTCCCTTTTGTGACTCCTCACTCAACCTTGGAGGAAACAAACAGTCCTATAACTTTATCTACAATGTTTTGGGGTGCAGTGGGGGAAGAACATTCTCCTAACCAGAGCCATAGACAGGCTTTCTCACAGATGACTCTAACCTTTCACTGAAAGCCAGAAAAGTATCTTTTAGATTCCCTGGGCTATAGTGTCTGTTACGGAGTTGGGGGTAGGGGGGTACGACTTTGAGTGGGGTCCCACAAAGCAAAGCCCATGGCTGCTACTTAGGAAACATTAGCACCATCTCCCCTCTCTTTGCCCCAACACACTGAGCCAATATTCACCGAGATGCCTGCAGCAAATATTCTGCATTTAGAACTCTGTGTCCTGCGCTCTGCTGCCTGCCCTCTGCCACAGTTCCGGGCTTTGTCATCAGACCCTGCAGTATGACTCAGCATGCTGGAATCCAGCTTTGTGGGCACTCAGGGATGTCAGACCTGCTTTGACTGCTAGAATCAGATGATTGCAATGAGTCTGTAGGGACTCCGCTGCAATGCTCAAAGGAGTGCAAAGGACAGAACTCTCAGATGCTGGAGCCGCCATCAGCCCCATAGCCCTGCCCAGCCTCAGGAAGAGCTCCGTGGCTCATTTTCGTTTGTTTTTGAAAATGTGACCTCACTATAGGCTTCAAGCTGTCCTGTAACTCGAAATCCTCCTAACACGTTCTTCTAAGTCCTAGGACTACAAGTGCGTCCCACTATGCCCAGACCCAGAGGCGATTCCTCAGGCCCCCTTTCCAGCCTGTGAATATGGGACTGTGAGAAGAAGGCAATAACAGTAAATAATACTACTGAAAAGATATTATGGATTCCATACTTAGGTGCTGAGCCTTTAGTATGTGTTCCCCTTCCGTTTCCCATAGTAGGACCTCCATGGCCTGTGTTACCACTGGGGGGACATGGGAGAGCTGGCCCCCACCCTTACCTGAGGGGCAGTCCTGGTGAAGGCAATCAAAATCCTAACTAATATTGGTGAGGGTACAACAAAGGTGGAGAGCAGACACGGAAACTGAGAAATGAGTGGATTGGGGTGCATGATGAATCAATAAAAGAACTGTGTTGATTAAAAAAAAAATGAATCCAGACTGTGGTTGAGGGGTCCTAACTTTACAGAAAGCTGTGATTTGTGTGCTAGTCTTGTTCCAAGTCTAAAGGATGCACAGCTCTGACTGAGCTCTGCACTTTATATAGAACAGCTATCTGCTGACACTGCCCCTCCTGCAGACTCAGAGCAAGGTTGCCTCAGCTGCATCTGTGGCTCCTCTGAAGCCTGGTCCTGTAACTCCTACATCCAGACTGCCTCGTATTCTTGGTCCACTCTTGCAGCTTGATGAAAACATGTTTCCAAATGGATAAACCCTAAAGATTCAGGTCTTCACTCCTATAACCAAATAATTAGTGGTTGAATGGCAAAGATAATGAAAATAACATAAATCTTGAACTCTTCATTTGATGACAGAAGCAAAGTTCTCTGCAAGAGAATTCACCACAGTTCGGGCTTTTCTGTTTTATCTTTATTTATTTATTTATTGCTAACTGTCAACTGGAATTTAAAATAGTTAAAAGCCAGGAGAAGGGGTGGAGAAAGAAGGAGAAGAAGGAAAAGGGGGAAGAAAAGGGAGGATGAGGAGAAGAGGAAGAAGTGGCAGCTTGGTGACTGGACATATGGGAAGCCTTGACCACACAGTGACCCCAAGAAGCTGCTGATTTTTCTCAAGTTGAATTTCTGCCAAGTCGGGAAAGCCTTGTGACCAGCCATCATCACAAAGGGAAGTAGACAAAGAGATTCCAGCTCAGGGACACTGAGAGCACGATGGTTCTGATGTTTATCAATCAGCCTCTCTATCACCTACCAAATATGGATCCCGACAACTTATCTAGAAGCAAACAGCCTGGCTCTTCTGCAGTCTAAATTCTACTTTTGTATTTCCCAAGATGCTACACAAAATGCAAAACAGCAGCTAAAATTAGAAACCAAGGTGCTGCTCAGGCTCCTTTGTGTGGAGAAGGCAGACAATGTGGTGGGAAGGAAGGGTTCAGTGCTGTCCAGCAGCCTGTAAAGAGGAGGATACCAGGTGGGCAGCTGCAGACTAGCCAATTTTATACTTTCTGAGAATCCATGTAAGGTTTTGTTCCTTAAAAGCTCCCTGGCCTTTATTCATCACAACAGTCTTTGTGAGACACAGTCAAGTTTCTTACAATTATCCAAGGTAGAGTTTGGTTTTCAGCGTCATCTTGGCTGACGGTGACTGTCAAGTGGAAGGCAAGCTGCAATTTTAAAGGATTGCATCTGAAAACTTATGAGCAAAGTGTTGAGTCTATTTAAGATCAAGGAGCTCACATGATAGCAGATTGTGAGTAAACTTCATAGCTAAGGTTTACTGAATGTAAGTGTAAAGCTTCACAGAAGAAATAAATATAATAATGCCTGGGATTTATAGGGCACTTTTCCTCACAGAATTTGTGTTCTCTCTAAGTAGAGTAAGCACGCCAAGTTGGAACCATACAAATGTTTCATTATAGCTAAGCAAGTATTACAGGCAATGATGACCTACAGTGAAGACCTAGTGAGAGAAGCAAATAGCTGCCCAGGGTGGCCTTGTTCACAAGCAGGTAGAGCATTACTGGGGTCAAGGGTATGTGGTTTTAACAGCTGCCTCCTCCCTCCCTCCTTTCTTGGGGTATTGAGAAAATGAGATTGACTGTGTGGTCAAACCAGAATTTATAGACCATGCGGGTCCTGACTAGTTGACATCTTCTTTCTGGTGGTGCTGGAGATTGGTCCCAGGACTTTGAAAATGCTGGATGTGAAAGTCTGAATAAAAATGGCCTCATAGCCTCAGGGACTGGCTCATTGGAAGTGTGACCTAGTTGGAGTAGGTATGGCCTTGTTGGAAGAACTGTGACACAGGGCATGGGCTTTGTTTCAGAAGCTCAAGCCAGGTCCAGAGTCATTCTGTCTTCCTGCTGTCAGCCAATCCAGATGTAGGACTCTCAGTTCCTTCTCTAGCAAGTGTCTGCCTACATTGCCACCATGTCTGTCCTGCAGGGTGGTAATGGAGTAAACCTCTAAATCTGTAAGCCAGCCCCAATGAAACGTTTTCTTTTGTAAGAGTAGCTGTGGTCCTGGCGTCTCTTCGCAGTAATTAAACACTGACTAAGACACTAGCCGAGTATCTACATTTGTAGCCCTAGTAGAGGCTTCTCACTCTTATTCCTCCCACCACTCATTCTTTTGATGCAGGAAGGAGAAGCATGTGGGAGTCCCAAAGCATGTCTTTGTTCTCATATCTGGTTTTTAAAAGTGCAGTCATTGCATGTAACAAACGTAAGCTTTGGTGTGGGTCATGTGCCCCTTGGACTGGTCTGTGACCCTGCAATGTGAGTGATAAATGATTCTCACATCCATCGGGTGTTCAGATCCCCACCTTGCAGTGCCTGAGGAGGGCGGGACTGTATGGCAGCACCCAGGGAGAGGGCAGATGTTCTCAAAAGGAAAGCAAGCTTCCTGCTATTTGTACTCAGCTCTTTCAAGCCACTTTCCCAACAGTCTTTCTTCCATCCCAAGGTGTGTGCAGATGGGACGAAACTATGGGCTGCAACCTTGGGGACATTAGAGAAACCAGTGCCTGGGCTCTAATGAGCGAGCTCCCCTCCTGCCCGGGGTTCCTGAAGGGCCTTCTCCTCAGCCTCAGCAGCACCATTTCCCTCCTTGTCCTCTAGAAGATAAAGAGGGCATATTAGAAAATTTGAACCTGACCAGATTTATATGGACACTGTTAGATATACATGTCCAAATAAACTTTGTGAAGTTCTGTTTTCTGATTCCAAAGTCAAGGGGAAAATGTCTGCATGAAACACTCAAGCATGGCTAAGAATATAATGTTGTTGTTATTATTAGAGCAACAGAGGAGTCATGCCATCTCTGGGCAGGGCCGGGGTGGGCCGTGTGGGAGGCAACTGTCAACAGCTGCCAGGAGAGAAGCTTGTGTATTGTCAGCAGCCGGGAGAGGAGATTAGGATGGGCGTGGGCCTCCAGATCACACCCGCCTAGCTGCAGACTGGCTGCTGCTCAGACAGGGCATCCCACTGCAGAGTCTTTACTTAGAGAAAACTCAGCCAACAGGGAAACACAGGAGGCCTCAGACAGCTGGGCAACTTCCCAGGGGGCCAGACAACTACACTCCCGATATAAAAGTACAACATAGAATGCCCACTCCAACAGATGCAGCCAAACACCCAGAACCAGCTGGAAATACCACACAAATGTCCAACACTTTAATCATTCCCCAAACACATCCTGAAAAACTCTATCGTGGGGCTGGAAATGAGGCAACCACCAAAATAGACCTGACCCTAGCTCTATCGGAGTTTACAGAAAGGTTAACTGCAATGTCGCAGGTATTAGGGAAAGTCCCAGGAGCCATGTACACAAACAAAATCTAAAATGACAGACATGCTGACAGTCAAGTACTTCTGAGAGAGACTATCAGAATTTCAAAAGATATCAACCTAAGGCCATCATGGATTTTTCCTTTCAGTTACTTAAATCTTTAGTTAACATTTGCCTTTTCGGGCTCATATTTTATTTCATTTTCAATCTCTGGAACAGAATAGTCTAGGAAAAATAATTATAATCAGAGTACCTATCAAAATACCTAGAATATTTTGCAGGGTGTGGCAGACCCCTTCATGTACTAAGACCGTTATAATTTTGCTTTGGCTGTCTACCCTTAGTTTGACTCTTCCTTTGACATTCAGCAGGAGTCTTTCCTCAGGGAGGACCACCCTCTATGATATTTACATCAACAGGACTTTAGTTAGGCACTCTCAGCCCTTAGCATTCCATAAATTTTTGCTAAGGACATTCTTTCCCCCTCAGAAAGGACACCAATAATATGCTACCAAAATACAGTTTCTCCAAATTTCAACTTGAGAGTTTTTTTGTTTGATTGATTTTGTTTTGTTTTTGGCTTACTCACAGAGCACAGGTAAGATGCTACTTATCCTCACCCCTGCCCTGCTCCAGATTCTCTGTCAGTGTGGTAATCACAGTGACTGCAGGCCGGATGACAGATGACATTCTCTTCTGATCACAATGTCCCCATTCCATTCACCTGAAGTCAAACAGCCTCTGACAAGGATGGCCAATCATAAAGTCTCAAAGAACCAATTCCTTATTCTCTAACTTCCCTGCTTCTAGGCTCTGATGGCTTACTGCAGCTCATTGACATGTTCATACAGCACACTTGACTACATCCTACTTGGAGTGCTCATAGGGTCCTATTCTGTCTCCATTCACCTGTATCCTCACTCTCTAACATGTACCATGGCAGTGGTTGCAGCCCTGATGGCAATGCTCCTGATGCAACCCTTGTATTCTCTGGGCTGTGCTTGTCTTCCTGAGAGTGTGTATCTGATACACTACACACTTGCCATGTACCTCCAAAGGCTTTCAATTTAAAAAGTACCCAGGCTTCCTGAAATAATAAAACCTAAATAGCAGTAGGGAAAAAATACAATCCACAGGACACTTAGGAGCAGCCACCTAACCTCACAGGAGACCTGGCCAAAATAAATGCAGAGAGCTGAGAGTGCTCACACACAGCTGAAATCCCAGGCCAGGATCATAGATTTGAGGCCAATTCACATAAAATAAAAATAAATATTTTTAAAGTTTCTTAGCAAATTCAAGAAGCTCTTCAAACTGTCAATCAGAATACTGCTTGCATTTTACATCAGATTTGCAGGGTTTCTACTTTTAAAACATGCTCCAGAGTTCTATGGGTCCCCTGACTGAGACTTTTCTCCAGGTTTCCATACAAAGAGGCTGCACCAAGGTCTGAACACATGCTGGCTCCATAGGCTACAAACTCCACAGCTACACAGGCTCTACTCTCCTTCAGTTGAATGATGATGATCTGTGGCCATTATTTTTATATTTTTAATAGCTTTATCTTTGAACTTGTATTTTGTTCCATGTTTTGTTCTGATCAATGGTGGGACAGATGTGTGAGCTAAAAAGACAAGCTAGTGTGCTAACATGGTCTCAGTCCATGGACACAGTGGTCAATGCAGTGACATGGAGCTAAGACCAGATAAGAGTCCTGACTAGTGATGGGGGGAAGCCAGTAGTGGCCACCCCCACCCCCCAGGAAAGGGAAAAGTTTATGTGGAAGTCTCCAGGCAGTGGAGGGAAGCAGCACAGCTACTGGGAATCTATCTTCACATCATCTGCACAAATGACCCTCAGAGTCCATAATGTGAACACAGAGATAGAAACTACCAATGTTGGGTTAGAGGGTAAGCTCTCATTGGTTAATTACTACAAAATAAAAATATATGCACAGACATCATAATAAATCTATTGGAGTTACTAGAGTCTTATGGAGACTTTAAACGTTATGATTTGGGAAACTGGTACAGCACTATATTGCTAACATCCATAGGCTTTGAAAGAGAAGAACATTTTTATCATATGAAGCTAAACATGAACAAATTTAACAAGAAAAAATTCTAAAAACCAGGGCAGAGGCAGGTTCAGGAAAGAGAACTGTAGACAACCTAGTGGGATCCTACCTAAAATAAAACTAAAGTTAATTTTATGTCATAGCAGATAAAGCAATTGTGCATAAGCAGGCATCTTTAATTATATACAAATCATGAAGCCTTTGTTTCCTTTCTCTCTCTCTCTTCATTTTGGAAAACATCATGCATGAATCAGTATGCCATAGCCTCTGTAGCCCAGACTGGATTTGCACTCACAACTTAAAGGTATGTATGAACTACCACAGACAGCCACTTTCCTGTATTTCTTATAAGAAATACCAGAGAAATCATGAAAATGTCATTGCATACATTTATAAATAAAACTAAACTCAGATTTTCATGTACCCAATCATTAGCTCTAAGTAAACTAAAATTTTTATATTGAAATAACTTATCAGAAATTTAAACAACCCCTCCAGCCTAACACTCTTGACAGCTCCAGCCACACCAGCATTGACAGACAGATCTTTCTTAAAAACTGCCAAAAAATCACTTGAGATTCTGCATTTTTCAGGAGTTACTAATAACACTTTCAATTATGTCAATTAAAAAAGAAGCTGCTAAAATAAAAAGTACAAGTGAATTTACAAAAAGAAAAGCCAGAAAAAAAATCTAATGATCAAAACATCATATTCTTATAATTATATGATTGATTTTTTGCTTTTCTAAGTATATTACATTTTAAAATAAGACTTTTTTTTAAGAAGACTCTATTTAGTATTATAATAAAAACCTGGAGCCAGATATTGGAGAAAAGGAAACAGACCACAGCCACTTCTCACCCAGCCAGGGTGAGTCCTTCCTTCAGGAGTCCTGAGCTTGACTGGTTGGTGAGACAGATGGCTGAATTTCTGCCTTCTCCTGCCTTGTATTTCCCCACCCAGCTATTTCACTTTCTATTTCAACTCCCCTAAGAGCTAGGATTAAAGGTATAAGCTACTACTACTGCCTGGCTGTTAGGCCTTGAACTCCAGAGTGATGGGATTAAAGGCATGGGTTATCACTCTCTGGCCTTCATGGTTTGGCTATAGGTGATTCTGTCCTCTGATATTCCAGGCTGATTTTATTAAATATACACTATATCACCACATTTAGCTGATGTTTTCTTGCCAAATTTTTGAACAATGGTTCATTTTCATTTTGCACCAAGTCCTGCAAATTATGTAGCTAGCCTCACTGGCTATTTTCCAGAGGTGGGCCAGCTGTCACCTCCTTCTGCAAAGAAGTTCAGGCATCCACAAGACAGCTGGTCTTAGTAAAATGGCCCATTTGGAGATGGACTTGGTGTACTGACTGTACCCACTCACAACTGAGCAAAAGCAAAACCAATACAGAAGCCAGTCTCGGCTCTCACCATGGGCCTCAGTGGAGCTGCCTGTCTTCTACAATGGCTCTGCAGTGAGTCTTGGTGGAGAGGATAACTCTAGACTCCACCCTTGGTCCATATCTGCACTCCTTTGGAGATACACCATAGACAAAGACTGAAATATCAAGGAAGGGACCCAGGACAGAACATGCTGAGACTCAAACAGTCATTTCTCAACCTGAATCCTGTGTGGTAATTCCTGATCTGATGCCCAAGGCTAATGTGTCAAAGCTGTCAGTATCACAGCAATGAATAAAAACTGCAGGTATGTGAGAATCAAATAAGGAAAGACAGCATCAGAGCTGGGGACTAGGGGGCCCAAGCTGCCCCAAGTGCTGATCTTCTGATTTCAGAACAAAGACTGCCAGGGAAAGAAGACCGGATAGTTTCCTTCCAATCCATATACTCAACAACTCTTATAAAAAATAAGAATGGGAGTATATCCAC
This sequence comes from Sigmodon hispidus, assembly GCA_004025045.1. Taxonomy (NCBI): domain Eukaryota; kingdom Metazoa; phylum Chordata; class Mammalia; order Rodentia; family Cricetidae; genus Sigmodon; species Sigmodon hispidus. The sequence goes on from PVIH01005895.1 coordinate 19,693, forward strand.
ATCACCTACCACTAAATCCTTCTCCAACTCATTGTTTCCTGTGCTGTTTTCTGTTTCTGTGCATTTATTGAGAGCTCCTTAAACAAAATCTCCCCCACCTCCCCCTCCTCATACTTTCTCATCACCAAGAACAATGGTATCTGAACACTTGCAACTGTTATGCCCATATGTAAGAATTTCCAGTTCAAAAGGAAGGTTGGACAAACTGTAACATGGGACATGAGGATTTTATTGTTATATGCAGGTTACACACAAGTTCCCACGAACCCCGGCTTGGTTCCTGCACAGTGGAAAGGCTAAGAACCCCGAGCCCCACGGGCAGGGTCTTTAAAGAAAAGCATACATAAGCAAGATGCATGCCACACACCTTGGCATTCCAGGATTGGGCAAAGGGGTAAGGTACAGCACCCATTTGTAGCGGGAAATCAGAAATTATACATATAAACGATCGCGAGCGAGGCGTAGTTAACTAAAAAAGATTTCAAAAATAGACCTCCAAAAAATAAAAGACCAAAACAAAAAGCCGACATTCTCTCACAAAAGTTTCTGACCAGTTGCACAGGTTTTCAGACTGATGACGTAGCTTCCGGGTGTGCTCGGTTCGTGCCAGCCGTGCAGGAGTTCGGATGTGTGGTGTGGGGGTGAGGAGTTTTCCTTAAAAACACTCCCGCGCGCTACAACCTTATGCCTTCATTTTCTCTTAAAACCTTCTCTGTTTTATAAGTGATTTTCGCAAAAATAAACCCCATTTAAAACATATCTCACGGCAGATTTTTACCACGATAATTGGCGCCCAACGTGTTCGAGCCAATGACACAAAAGTTCAAACGTGCGGCATGGGGGTAAAGAGTTTTCCTTAAAAACACTCCGACACACTACAACCTTATCCCTTCATTTTCTCTTAAAACCTTCTCTGTTTTATAAATAATTTTCACAAAATAAACCCCATTTAAAACATATCTCACGACAGATTTTTACCACGATACCCATTGGCTGAGTTCTCTGGCGCAAATCCAACTTTTGAATCCATTGGATGCTGGGTTCACTCACCTGCCCCAGTTATCAATGTGGGAATGAATCCAGGTCCTCACAACAACCTCATTTCCCATCCATTATGTCATCTGTCCTCACAGTAACCCATAAAGTCATGGTACTTCCCATATTACAGAGGAGATGGAAGGCACAGAAAGATCTCACTGACAGTTCCAACCGCTGCTAAAGGGGAGAGTTGGAATCCAGCCTGTGAATCCATTCTGCTCACCCCCATTTAGGACTCTAACTCTGAAATGTCAGGCTTCACTCTAGAATCATGCTTTTTGCTGCTCTAGAAGGAAAGGTGCTCATTGATGGATCTTGCATTCCATAACACTGACAAGATGTGCCTAATGGTACTATAGTGTCACGACTCTTACAGGTGTCACCAACTGCTTTGTGATTGGACTTGAGGCCTGCTTCACAGGAGGGAATTCATACCTGGTACTGTAAACATGTTTAAAAGCCCAGGAGGTCATAGGGTGTAGGGATGGATCTGCTACTGTTATTTTTCTAAATGGGTATTGGTATGTTGGGGTGAACTCTCAGCTTTGGTTAGAGAAGCTTCATTTTGCAGTAGGCAAAAAAGAAAAGTCTAAGTGCTGAGAATAAGTGGCTATTGAGAGTGTTCATCCCTAGATGACAGCTAGACAGCTATACCAATCCCCACCATTTCAAGGCTCAGGTAACATCAAAGAAAGAGAGGGCACAAAGAATGTAAGAGCCTCCCCAGGTCAGGAAGGGATACTATAAATGCTGTTTTCTGAACATAACAATGGCCATTGCGTTCGTGAACTCATAACTGGCTACTGGCACACAATCAGTCAATCAGCATTCTAGTATGAATGGGGGTGGGTCATGAAGCTCCACCCCATCTGAGGACATATTAGCCAATGGCTGCTCTGGTAGAGAGAGACCTTGCTTTTGTTTGTTTCCCTTGGTGGACTATGGCTGATGGTAGATTGCTTATGGTTCTGTAGCTGGCCACATACTCATGTGCCTGCCAACAGCACAAACTGTTCTCAGTTGGTTATTAGAGAAAAATAAGAAGGAAGAGGAGGAGAAGATGGCTTAAGAGAAGAAGGAAGTGTGGGCGGCGGGGGAGTGGGAGGGAGGAGTTGGAGGTGATGATCAAGGCACACCGTATACATGTATGAAATGGCAAAGAATGCATTTAGAACTGTTATTAAAAAATAAAATAGGAAGACCCTCCTGGTCTACAGAGTAAGATCCAGGACAGCCAGAGCTGCTACAAAGAAACGCTGTTTCAAAAAACCAAAATAAAATAAAATAGAAAAAAAAAAGAGTATAAAATCCTAGAAGCTATGAAGAAAAAGACTAAAAATCAAGCAATATAGTAATCCAAAATTCAGAATAATAGAACATATAATAAACTTCAAAAACAAAAGTTTTAAAATACTAGTGCATTAATAATTCTTATATTCAACTTTACATTCAGCATCGGTCTAAGTGCTAAATGACAATTGTGTTCCTAAGTGAGACATTTATACCAACCCCACCACTCCAAGGCTCAGGCAACATCAGAGAAAAGGGGCAGAAAGAATAAGAAAAAGAAGACAAAGTATCTAAGAAAATGCCATAATAATAGAAATATATATGACTAACAGAAGAAGTAAGAAAATTTCACTGTAAATAGAGAAGTACAGTTAAATATTAAAATATTGTCTGTTCATGAGATTGGCATGAGCTTGTAGTTTGGAGGGCAATTAGAACAGGTCAGGTTTTAAAATCTGTTTTATAAAAAGACACTAATAGTTGTATTTCATATGTACGAGCCTTTTGTCTGTATATATGTATGTGCACCACATGTGTTCCTTCTGCCCAAGGACGTCTGTCAGAAGAGTGCATCAGATTCCCTGGAACTAGGGTTACAAATTGTGTGAGCTGCTTTGTGGTTTCTGGAAACAGAATCGGGGTCCTCTTTCAGAGAGGCACTGCTCTTAACCATTTACCGGCATTTGTACAATTTGAAAATGAAAAAGTAAAAGAATCTATCTTGGTCTGTGGCTGTTCAAAGTCAGAGTGTAAAGTGCATTCCTGCCTTCTCTCCAGTGGTCTAAGAAGATGGGCTGGTGGAAACTGGACAGACCAGAAAGACAGATGAGCACCTGGAATTTTGTTGAAAATCTCATTTCCTGATTGTTCGTTTGAATAAGGCCAGTTTTTTCTTTTCTCCTTGTACCTGGGTCAGTTACAGCTGTACCAGGCTTCTTACTTCCAATAAGTTCCAAGAATAATTGATAGATGCTCTTTAGGTCAGTTCTCCTGAGGAAAAGGGGCTCTGAGGCCAGTCAGACATCCCCCATTGTGAAGACAAGATTGAGCAGAGGGAGAAGCTGGGCTGTGATGCTGCCATTGGGAATTACACAGGAACCCTGCACTTGAAAGGACCTTTAAGAAATGCCCCTAGATGAAGAAAAGGTGTGGGCCTGTGAACCTCTCATTTTACTCTGGGAAAAGGCTGTAACTTTGACTATCTAGACTTTTTCTGAGAGACGGTCCTGTGGGTATCACTATATGCCATTATGGGGAGACAGCAGGGCCAGTGAACACTTTTGTCCTACAGGGAGCTAGGTACTCCATGTCCAGACGAGTCTGGACACAAGTAAGCATTTGAGGAAACAGCGAGCTATCTTGAGGTCAGGTCTCTGTTCACAAGATCCTGGAAGGTTTTCAGATCTATCCCTGGAGTCACTCAAGATGGAAGCAGGGGCCTGCACATCCAGGCCCAGGCCCTTCCTACCAGGTCTACCATGTCAATTACCTCTATAGGATTCACAATGCTATATTTAGTGGGGGAAATACTTAGTTATGGGGGGAGTGTTCTAACCACAAACAGCTATGCTTTGTTCTTAAATGTCTGGGTAATTATCCCATTTTAAGTTTCCTATCAGGTCCATTTCTTGAAAAGTAGAAATGAGAACACCAAGCTGATAAAGTCTCAGCTATCTAAAGAAGCTTAGCAGTACTTTCTATTCCTGTCCCGTTGTTCTGTTTGAATTAGCTTCTCTGCATTAGGTCCACATTCCATAAAGGGCTAGTGGCTCTCATCATCCTGAACACTGATCCCAGAATTATCCCATGGTTACAAGAATAGAAATGTTTATTCATATGTTATTCCTCTTCACAAAGAAACTACTCTTCTCCCAGGAACTCTAAGAACCTGCATGTGATGATGGCATGCTCGTCCTCCAGTTGAGGCAGGTGAATCAAAGTCAGTCTAGTGTGTCTCTAGATTAAGGGTGGGGATGATCTTAGATTAAGCATCATATCTGGGTGTGTCTGTGAGTGTGTTTTTAGGTGAAATTAGCATTTGAACCAGTGTAGGTAAAGCAGAGCCTTCTCCAGTGTCAGCAAGTGTTATCTGATATGAAAAGGCAGAAGGATCAGGAATCTGCCCTTTTGCTTAAAGTCCATCTCCAGATTTATGAGAAAAATATTGGTGGTGGGGTTTATACATGAGCTGCTAGTCCAAAGGTCTCAGATAGCTGGGCCAGCCTGGACAGCTGATCCTAGACTTCTGAGTTCCTATAATGCTATAAACTAATTCCCACAGTAATGTTCGCTCACTCACTTATCTATCCGTCTACCCATCCACCCATCTATATATACCAATCATCTATCTGTGGTTGCCTGATCACTGTCAGCCTATTTAGAGTGGTCAGACTGATTATTCTGTTTCTGAAGAACTCTTACTAATGCAAACTTTGTTTTGATTTAATATTTTTATTTGGCAATTCTAAATTTTAGTAGTTGAGAGAAAAGAAAACTGAAAGAATCTGGTAATTTTAAGGTTTCAAGGTTAGGGAGGAATTCCAAGGGCATAGTACTCCAAAAATCTTTCCTTTATCAAATTCTTACTGTCTGGCAGGTCCTAGAGCCAGGACCCTAACAAGCTGTGTCACCTTTAAACCTCACAGTTCGGACTGGGGCGAGGTCTTAGTGGGTAGAGTGGGACACAGAAACGAGGCCCTGAGTTCAGGTCTCCGGGAACTAGTATTCCAAGCAAGGTGCAGTGTGCATATGCAACCCAAGAACTGTGGAGTGGAACAGGAGGGTCCCATGGCTCACTGGCCAACCAAGCTGGCCTGAAAGGCAAGCTACAGGTTCAAAGAGAGACCCTCTCTCAAAAAAATGAGGTGGAGAAGTGACTGATATTGTGGTGTTAACTCCTGGCCTTCACACTTGTCCACCTAGGTGAATGTATCTGTTAACATGCACACTAACATAAATAAACAAACCCCACGCCTCGGAGTATTATTTGTTTCACAGATGAGGAAAAAGACTTTGTTGGGTAATTTACTTGAATTCACAGAGCCACCAAGTAATACAGAAAAGCTTCAGTCCATATCTGGCTGGTTCTAGAACCACCAAGAAGGGAAATGGCTAGTAAATAAATAAAAAAAGATAGCCAGTGTGGATATTTGTTAGATATTTAATAAATCCTGAAATATCATAGGCAGCACACAGTCAAATCCTAGGCAGACAGCTCAGGAAATTCTTGATCCTTGACTACAAGGATAAACAGCTGAGAGTCAATCACACACACTTTAATCCCAGCACAGGGAAAGCCAGGAGTGGTGACCTTCACCCTTAATCCCATAACTCCAGAGACAGAACTTCTGTTTCTGAGAGTTCAGGGCTACATGCCTTTAATCCTAACCTAGATGGGATAAGATATATAAAAACTCATAAAAATCCAACAAGAACAACAAAAAAGGACTAATAAAAATAACCAACAAAACGACCAAAAACAAGGCTAAAAATATTACAGGACAGCTAAGTAAAAATTAACTATAATACTTTCTCTGATAGTGCAAGATTTATTAAATATGTAACAAATATCCACAAGCCAGAACACAGAAAAAAATCACACATCACCCCACAAGTATACTAACTCAGTTAGTTGTATGTCTTTTAATACAAGGTAGTATCACTATAATCTAACTAATTATAGTAAAACTAATTAAGAAGAGGCCAGACATGGTGGTACATACCAATAATCCTCCACTTTGTAGGCTGAAGCACCTGGGACCAATTCATCAAATTCAAGGACAGCCTAGGAGATGCACACTAAGGCCCTGTCCCAAACAAGAGATGGGTTAGCACAGTGGTGGAATGCTAGCCTAGCATGTGTAAGTCCTGGCTTTGACCTCTAGCACAGCAAAAGGGGAAATAGACACAGGGGAACATGACAGTCAGCTATGGAGAGGATGGGCAGAGACATTTGAGAACTTCAGTTTGCACTTATATAGTACCCCTTAAGGTAGGTGGAGGAACAGCAGTGTATTATTGTGTCATAGTGAGAATAACAGAATATTATTATTCTATTCTATTGTATGTATTATATCCTGTAATTGTATAGAATAAATTTTAAAATGTTTAAGTGAGGTAATAATACTCAAATCAGAGCCTTTTCAGCTTACTGATGTCCATGTTTATTTTGATCCTTATTCTTAAGACATGATGTGGCTTAAAAATAGAAAGAGATATTGTTAACTATTAATTAGGGTGGTAGTCCTTTAATAAAGACTTATAGGGAGAACTGATGAGATGTACAACCTACCTGCCAGCTTTTCAATCTGCTCTCACCACAAATGCGACTGCTGTTTTACTGCCAGACACCTTGATCAGCTGAGGCAGTGGGATGGCCGGAATACACATGTCCAGCTTTAGTTAGGCAAACTGTCATTCTGCTCCAGGGTGTCTTTCCTGTTTCCTGTTCCCTCATCTTCTGGTTGTTTGATCTATTTCCTTCTTGTTCCCGCTCAGCCTTTACTTCATGCCCGGAACAACCTTCTCCCTTGCAGGTCCCACCTGTCACTGTTAATCTTTTAGGGCATCCCTAGTTTCTGTGGGCTATAAATAATCCAGATTTATAATTCTAAGACTCGGCTGCAGAAGGCCCAGGCCTTCTCACTGCACACATGCAGCTGAGAAAGAAATGTAAACACGGGGGTGGGGAATTGGGGGAGTGGGGGCAGGGAAAGGCGGAGGGGTGTGAGGGAGAGGGGGGGACTCCCCTTCATCCCCCCTGATTGCCTCAGCAGCAGACTGTCATCTACTCCCTTAAGAAACCAGAGGTCTGGAAAGCTAGTTCCCTTCATCTGTTCTTGTGTCCATCCTTGAGGATTCTGTGAGTACTCCTGCCTAGGAAGCAGTGGTATTTTTTTCTAGTGTGAGATCACTTATCCATAAGAACATGTATGTATGTAAACTTTAACTTTAAAGGTGACTACTTGAAAAATCTAAAATGTGCCTTATATTATATTAATAGTTTCTTTTTTCTGGAAACGAAGTCTATATTATAGTCCAGGTTGGCCTTGAATTTGGAGCAATCCTCCTGCCTCAACCTCCTAAGTGCAGGGTTATAGGTGTGAGCTATCAAAGCCAGCTCACACTATACTTCTATTAGCCAGTACATATCTAGTTTTTCTATGTCCCCACTTTTCTGAATCTAGCTGCTTGCCAACATGAGTTTATTCAATTAGTTGGGACCCTGGGCCCAGTACATAGTGTGGCTACAAAGGACCTAGAGAGGGAAAAAATACTGAATGTCACCTGCATTTCTGCCCCAAAGGTCCAGCCTTTGCTAAGTATAGCCAAAACAACTGGTGTTCTGGTAGCAGAGGCAGCTATGTAAACAGTCCCTAGAACTCAAGAGAAGCCAGAGCCCTACCCAGGGCTCTGGAGATGCAAAGGGAGAGGCATGTATTGTCTGGGGAGTTTTGTGGGCTGGAGGCAGTGGAGGGAGGACTTCCTACTGGAGAAAGCAGGTTCCAGTCTAGAACTGCAGGAAGGCAGGTATGAGATGCAGTGAATGTAATACTGACTGGAGAGGGGTTGACTGAAGCCTCACTTAATAGACTGTCCTAGCTGGGGTTACTATTGATGTGATGAAACACCATGACCAAAAGCAAGATGAGGAGAAAAGGATTTATTTTGCTCACAGTTCCATATAATAATTTGTGGTGGTTTGAAAGACAATGGCCACCAAAGGGAGTGGCACTACTAGGGGGTGTGGCTTTACTGAAGTAGGTGTGGCCTTGTTGGAGGAAGTGTGTCACCGTGGGGTCAAGCTTTGAGGTCTTCTTGCTCAAGATACCACCCAGCATCTCGGATCATCTTGTTTGCAAGCCGAGATGTAGGACACTCAACTCCTCTAGCACTCTGTCTGCCTGCATGCCACCACGTTGCACCATAATGATAATGGACTAAATCTCCAAAACTTTAAGCCAGCTTTAATTAAATGTTTTCCTTTGTAAGAGTTTCTGTGTCTCTTCATAACAATAGAAACCCTAACTAAGGCACAATTCATCAACAAAAGCAGTGAGGACAGGAACTCACGTGGGGCAGGAAGCTGGAGGGAGGAGCAGAGGCAGAAGCCTTGGAGGGTGTTGTTTACTGGCTTGTTCCAACAGCTTTCTTACAGAACCCAGGGCCCGCCCACATTGATCACTAACCAAGAAAATGCCTACAACTTGATCCCATGAAGGCATTTTCTTAATTGAGGCTCTCTTCTTTCTGATGATTCCACCTTATGTCAAGTTGACATCAAACTAGCCAGTTCACAAACCATGCTGAAGGAGGGGACAGTATTTTCTAAATAGTGACCCTGCAGAACCAGAAGGGAGATATCAAAATTTACAAGAGCAATGAATATGCACCACCCAGGGCTGTAGACTGGGTTTGGGGGATCAGAAGCAGCATGAGCAGAAAAGGGTAACTAATGTATGGGAGGTGTAAAAGGAAAGAACCCTGGGCTGTCAGGGCTGCTGTTTCTAGGGAGAGGTTTTTCTTTCTTTCTTCTCGATTGGTCTCCCTTTGTGCTGGCCAGACTACCCTCTCCACTGTTGGCACAGGGAGACCTGAATACTCCTACCAGCTTAGTTTCCCGAGTGGGTCTTCACCCACTGTAAACTGAGATTTTACCTCCCTTACATGGTTGTAGAGCCTTGGGAAATGGGGCCCACTGCAGGCCTTTGCAGCCCAGACCTACCAGCCAGCATACTTCTTCACTCTACTAATGGACCCTGTCCTACATACACATAGAATGCAGTAGCATTCTATCTCCATGTTCTCAGGCTGTGTGTTATGTCCTGCTCCTTAAACAAGACCAAATACAAAACCTCTTCCCTTCTAGAGCTTGGAGGTTTCTTTTTGTGGAGCTTTCTTTGGGGCCTTAAAGCCACAGGTTCCTTCCTCTGAGATGCAGCACCCACCAACCTCCCTTTACAAATTCCCTCCTGCCAAGGAAACTGTGACTACAGGATGAGATGGAGGCAAAGAGAGGAGAGATGTGATGGCAGAAATGCTGATAGGTAAATAAACAACCTGCAGGCAGGCGCCCAGGCACTTCTGGTCACATGATTTTTCTAGGTAGACTGTAAACGTCCGAAGGAAGACTTGTGTCACAGGGGCAAACGCCACATGGAAGTAAGAAAAACACATCAGATTTCTGTCCTTATCATATTAATAATTCAGACGAAAACAGAACCAACAGGCACAGGAGCATTAAAGCACTTGTAAGGAACAGCAAAGGAATGCAATAAGGGGCAAATGTGCATGAAATTAACCAAGTATTCACCGCATCCTCACAGGGAACTCTGTATAGTCTGTGCAGAGGCACAGTGAGCAGCAAGTGGCTTCTTCTTGTCTCTGGGTGATAACACCTGGGAAGCTAGTGCCAGGTGAGGGCACACATTGGGAAGAAGTGGGTAGATGGATGAGATCAGATGACAAACGGGAGAGGCATCTGGAACATGGCTTTCCAAACTCCATTGTACTCACTCAGAAATTTTATTCAAATGCAAATTGTGACTCGGGAGTTCTGGAATAGAGCACAAGATACTATAATCTTTCTGTTTCTGAATGTGCCTCCAGTCTGGGACTCCAATATTTTTTTATTTCAAAGATTTTATTGAGATATTTTTTAAGTTATATTACACATTAGGAATATTATCTCCCACTACATAAGCTCCAAGCTTTAAAACCCACTAGAAAAAATCCCTTATATTTCTTCAGATTTTCCTGCTCCTGCTCTCCCGGGGTTTCAGGTTTGTTTCTTGCTTTATTCCCCATTCAGCTGCATTTGCTTTTTCTTCAGATGGAAACTTCCATTCCTGACATGATCATCCAAAGTCTCTTTAGAAGACTTTCCCAGAGGGGCTGAGCATTCAGAAGGAGGCTGTAGTAGAAGTTTCTCTGTCCTGCCCAGCTGGTCCCGCAGACATTTAGTCCCAAATAATCACACAAAGGCTTATATTAAGCATAAGCTGCTCAGTGTGTAGCTCAGGCTTACTACTTGCTAACTCACATACTTTAAGTTAACTCATATTTCTATTTATGTTTAGCCATGTGGCTTGGTACCTTTTTGCTCAGTGCACCATTTCTCATCCTGCTTCCTCTGTGTCTTGCTGTCATCTCTCCTAGTGTGCTTCCTCCCCTCTACTTCCTGTCTAGATACCTGTCCAGTCAACATTTTATTAAACCAATATTTACAATGACAAATATTTACAGTGTACAAAAACTTAATCCCACAGTAAGAGGCAAAGTCGCCTTGTGCTGGTTCCTTTTCGAGATGCAGAAGCAGCTTCAAGCCTTCAGCCTTGGGCTCATTTGCAGCAGACATCATTGCCTTCTTTCTCTAGACCTCACTTAGAAAAAAAAGCTTTGTGTTTGTTTCTTAAGTTGTTATTTTGCTTCTTTCTGGAAACTTCTTTGGCTCTGGTGGCATATGTCATGGATTAAATTGTGCCAGTTCCAACAGGTGGTGGTGGTTCCCACCTGCAATAATGGCTGGCACTCAGAAGGCAAAGGCAAATGAACCTGTGAATTCAAGGCCAGCCTGGTCTACAAAGCAAATTCCAGGACAACCAGAGCTACACAGAAAAACACTGTCTCAAAAAATGAAACAACAAAAAATCCCAACTTAAAAAAAAAATGCACTAACTCACCTGTCTCTGATTGTGAAACCCCAGTTTAAGGAGAGCATATTGAGGACAATATGAACTAGAGCATTCAGGAGGGCTGAGATGTGAAGAAGAGCCCCTAGGACAGGCAAGACGGGTCATTTCAGGTGGAGCCGTAAACTGAACAGAAGCATGGAACACAGTTGGCTCACGGTGGTGGGAAACACTGGCCAGGAAACAGAGAATGACATCAGCAAAAATCAACTGACTGCATTATATGGGGCCTTCGGTGCTAGTTGTGATTAATTTATAAAGAGAATAGTGGGCTAGGATTGGTTCTTAAGTCCAAATCTGTGGGCCTGTTTCAAAAAAACAGTAAATAGGTGGCACAGGAGGAAAACAGCAGAGCTCTCCTCTGCCTTCAGGAGACTCGCTCACCTCAGCTCTTCGAGGTGTTGTCTCCCTCCCCTAGCCTCAGTTGCAGACCCTTTTCTCTGGAAAGCCTTTCATCAGAAAAGCTGCATCTCATGTGATCCAGTCACACGAGGGGGCAGCCTCCTCTGGTTCTGTGACTCTTTCTTCCTCCCCGTGATCTATAAACAATTAACAGCATGTAATAACAGTGGAGGGAGGGGGGACCCACCTCAGTTTCCTACAGGCCAGTGAGCTGGCAAGTTTGTCTCCAAATAGGGCTGAATGACTCTTGGGATCCGAGCCTGGTACTGATGCAAATTAAAATCAAAACTATATAAACAGAAGCACAATCACACCATTCAGGAAGCCTTCATTAGCAGCCAGCCCTCCAGGGCCACTGCCCACAAAGACAACTTCTCTTTCTCTTCCCTGCTAACCAGTTCCCAAACTGCTCAACAAAAGGATGCAAAGAACAAAGCTGTTCTAATTGATGAGGCACTAGGGGAGAAGAGAGTAAGGAGATTCATTTTATGTGTCCAAATTAAAGAGCAAATGTGGTGTGTCAGATCAGCTGAGAACCTGCTGCCTGTAGAAGTGCCAGACTAACAACCCAATGGTCACATCCATAACCCAGGCTGCCCAGTGCCTGAGAACCAACTCTCCAAATGCTGTTGTGCATAAGAGAGGGCTCCACTGGCCCAGCAGGCCACAGTGCAACAGCATCTGTACAAGAGAGAGAAACAACCTCCATGCCGTACTGCAAATGACAGGGCATTAGGTGTGTTACTACAAACTCCTGCTGTACTGGGCTGTTATGAAAGACAGTTTCCTCAAAACCTGCCTGCTTTAGTTCTTTGAGGCCACATCACTATTGCCCTTGGCTCAGTAAGTGAGCATGAGTGCTTATAAAGGAACATGACTATTTCCCTGCTTATGTGCTAAGCATACAAGCAGACAAAGGAGAGGAAGATGATGGGAAGTCTCCACTTCACCTTCCGCATCCAGCACAGAGGTCCCCCGAGCTGTGTTGCTGCTGTCTTCCCATCTCCCTCTGTTGATAAGAATAAAGTGGAATCTGCTGTGAGCAATTCCCAAGATCCAGGGAAAGGAATCCCAGGGCTGATAGTTGGCAGCTCATGACTCTGCACTGTTTCCCTGAGAGCCTCTCACCCCAGCAGTGTCCAGCCTAGACAACACTGTAGGATCATGAAGTGTGTTGATGAGCTCAGACCCTACTGGTCTTTTCAAGGTTTACTCTTATCAGCACTGAATCAGTTTCCAGGACTACCCTCTCAAATTACCCACAATCCAGGCGGCTTAAAACTACTGAGCCATTTATTCTCTTGATGGAGGCCAGAATTGCCAAGTCAAGGGGTTGGTGGGGTTCATTCCTTCCGAGCGTGCAGCTCTGAAGGACACCCAGCTTCACTTCGTAGTAGACAAGATGGCTGCTGGTCATCTTTGGATCTTTGCCAACCTCTAACTCATGGCTCACTGCCACACCTTCTGTTGTTGTTTGGTTGGTTCTTAGGGTGGGGGCACCCAGCTTCCAAATAAATCACTCACTGAGGTTTTTTCTTTTCTTTTTTTCTCAATTTCCTCTATAGTTTATTGTCACAGCAGTAGTAGTAGACAGGAGGTCACGCTCTACACATGACAGTGTGGTCAGAGCCCGAGGTGGCCCTTCCCACTCCTATGCCGAGCCCCAGCAGTCTGACCTCACCCCACTCTAGGAGCACACTGAGTTACAGTTAGTGCAGCCGCATGGTCCAGGCCCTGCTCTACTGCCCCTGCTCCAGTCCATTTGTGTTCTTATTCACTGCCCACCATTTCCCATGCGAACTTTCTTTCTACATGCTGGATATCTCTGTCACATTCTAAGGACCACTGACCCATCAGCAAGCCTCCCTTTGATACACATTCATTTAGGCCCCATTGCCTTCAGCTGATCTGACACACCATATTTGTCAGCTTTGGGGAATGGAGCTCTCTATCTCTCAACCACCCCCCCCCACGCACACGCACAGGCACACAGGTGCACACACATTTGCACACACCCCAACTTTCCTACCCTTGCAAATAAGGAAAGGAAGTGATGGAAGCTTATTATTCCTCACCTACAGCAAATACCTAGGTCAAGGAAAGAAGACACAATACTTCTCAACACCAAAATGGAAGAGGGGATAATTTAGGTGGCCTGGATCTCTAAGAGATATTAGGACATCTCTCCTAGGAGCTAGAGGAAATCATAAAGGTCAAGATTAGGGTAGAGATTAAAGATCAAGGTCATCTCCCTCCATGATATGCCCATTTTCCTTGCTTACTCTAGCCCAAAGTCCTGATACACCTCTCAGGTTAGTGCTGTGGTAGATGAGGGCTGGGTTCCACACCAGGGCAATGAGGCTCATTTAACAGGAGGCTTCCATAGTGTGCCCTGGGGGTCCAGAAGGGAGAGTCCCAGAGTTGCTACTCTGGGTTAGGGTGTGGGATTGGGACCGACTGCCATCAATGGGCACTGCACTCGTCAGAGATGTTGTCCGAGACCAAGATAGGAGAGTCATGCAGGATGAGGCTATGTAGCCCATGCCTTGTAGGAAGTACTTGAAAGCCTCAGTCAGCTTGCCTGGCTGAGTCAACTGTGGCTGACCTTGGGAGTCAGCCGTCTTGAGGAATGAGGTCTGTGTGGGGTCCAGTTTTGAGTTATATTCCACCACAGCATCTTCATGAGGTGCTTGGTCTCCAACCACCAGCATCACTGGGCACTTGAGGTTCATCTCACCACCTCTCTCAAAGTTCAGGTCTTGGCGGTTGTTATGACTGTTCCAATATAGTTCAGTGTTCTCCAGGTTAGCTGCATGTGTGATGATATTGCTATACTTTTGTATCAATTCAGAATTTCCAGAAAGCTCTTCCTGGCTGAAAAGATGTCCAAGAATCATCTCCAGAACGGAAGAGGTAAGGCCTGTTAACTTGTGGGCTTGTGGGATTGTGATCCCAATCCATCCAGCCCTTGGCATTGGGATCAGTGTTGATGAGAACAAGACCTTCAAATGTGTTCGGGTGAGTCAGATCGTATCGTGACAGAATGTAGGCTCCTGCTCCAACACCGACTCCAATTATTGTAGAGAAATTTAAGTACTGCAGGATGCAAGGAATTATGTCTGCAAGCTGGTCTAGAGATGGGTACTGGTACCCGAAAGGGAACTCAGGAGCCCCCTCTTCCATTCCCAGGGGCATTCACATGAACCCGCACAAAGTTCTAGATGATTTCTTGCATGCCCCCAGAATCGAAACAGTGGCTGGAAGCAAGATTTATAGTTGAGTCGTACATCATGGTAGGTGAATATCGCTGGGCGTTTGGGTTTGGGTGTGCCATATACAATAAAGGTGACAGAGCCATAAGGTGTCTCACAGAGTGAATCTGTTCCTGGTCCAGGATTCCGGCAGCTAACAGCCTCCTTGGCAGTCTCTGGTGTTTGCCCTGGCAACACTGGCTTCTCCTCTGTGATCTGCACATCCTGCAGCTCTGCCATGGCAGCCTTCTCAGTCGAGTCCCACTGCCTGCTCTCCAGCTGCTTTGTGAGAAGTTGGATAATAAACTGGAGTGGGTAGAAATGCTGGAGGTCGCTATAAGTAGAGGGGGAAGGAAGGAGGGGGTGAAGGAGGGGGAAGATGATGGCCAATGGCGACTCCCGGGTCAAGGCCCCAGTGCAGGGTGGGGGTGAGGAGTGGGAGGGGTGTTTTCTTACTTATAAATGCCCAGCGTTAACTTGGCTAGTTTATTGCCAGCTTGTCTTACATTATCTTGTCTACCTTTGCCTCTAGGCTTTTCCTTTTCTTTCTTCTACAATCTTACTTTCACGCTCACTTATGGCTGGCTGTGTAGCCTTGGCTGTCCTGGAACTCTCTGTGTTATGGGCTGGCCTCAAACCCATAGTGATGCTTGCCTCTGCATCCCAGGTACTAGGATTAAATGTGTGTACCACTATGCCAAGCTCCCATCCCTATTCTTACAAGGGCATTTTTCCATTGGCTATAGATGATCTCATCTCCAGATCTTCATGCTAGAACCAGCAAGATGACTTCGTAGGTAAAGGATTAGCTTGCTGGTGAACTTGATGACATGAGTTATATTGTCAAAATGCACATGGTGGCAAGAGAGAACCGACTCCTACAAGCTGCCTTCTGACTTTTATACATTTATACATGTGCGTGTGCACACACACATACACACACACACAGCAGGAGAAGGAGAGGGAGAGAGCTAAATAAATATTTAAAAAGGGGGGTCTGGAAAGATAGCTCAGCTAAACATGACCTCTGCTAAATGGAACAAGTTGGGTTCCTGCACCCATATTAACATTGTTTCTACAGCTTCCCTTTGGGCAGAGAGACCACTTAATGATTACTAACAAATACTGTTCTTGCAGAAGACCTGAATTCAGTTCCTAGCACTCATGTTGGGTGACTCAGTACCAGCTATAACTCTGTCTCTAGGGGGATCTGATACCAGTGACCTCCAAGGGCACCTGCATTCATGTGCATATACCCACATGAAGACACATACACCTAAATAAAAATAATAAAAATAAATATGGGAGCCAGTTTGGGCTCAAAAGTTGATAGTCGGTTGCACAATCAGAAATAGCAAATGATGAAATGAGCTGCTGAGGTGATGAGCTCATGTTAACTCTAGATGTGTTCAAAGAAAATGGTATTTGTCAGAGATGCTATGGGCTGGGATTCTAAAAATCCTGAAAATGCAGACTATCTCAACTCTGCAGTCTCCTCCAATCTGAAGAGCCCGTGATTCTGGAAGCAAGAGAACAGCCAGTGGCCACACTTGGAAGATAAATGTCCCGAATTACACAGACTCTTTCAACACTTCCATGTCCTAGTCACATCTCAACAAATATCAGAGCATCAGAACTAAAGCCACTGCCATTTTAAATCAAACTCCAGTCTCCTATGGTCAAGACATAGGATTAATTGAGAGATCTTAATATAGATATAAGAAGTATTCTTCAGTTTTTCAAATGAACACTATGGCTTCTGGTTTTAAAGTAGACAGCAGGAAAAGGATGATTAAAATAATATGAATCACATGTGGTTGGCCATAATCCTAGTTACTTAGGAAGGATTCTGAGGCAAGAGGATTGCAACTTCAAGATCAACCTGATCAATGTGATGAGACTTGGCTTCAAATAAGTTTAAAAGGTTCTGTGAATATAGTTCAATGGTAGAGTATTTTCCTGGCATAGGCAAGATCCTGGGTTCAATTTTTAGCCCGATTAATTAATTGTTAATTAATAATATTAACATTTATGCTAATCTTTGCCATTTACAAGAGGACTGACCTTATAACATAACAGCTTTTTCAAAGAAGCAAGGATGATAATAATTATCATTTATTTGTATAGTTCAAGGTTCCACACAACTGCAAAAATGGTAAGTAGTAACATGAACTCAAACATATGCTTCTGACTCCAGATAGCACCAGATGGATTTAAGTAACACCTTGAAAATAATATAGTTTATATTGATAGATACTGTTTTGATCATCCCACTGTAGAGACCAAGTGAGGTTTGGATTTTCACTTCAAATTTCTTTCAAGTCCTCACAGTGAAGGTGGTCATTTGTCATATAGAATCTGGAAGGAGGGATTAGAACATTGTGCACTTGCCAATGTTGAGTGCTCAGCCCTGAACAGGATGTCCACATGACATCTCACCCTGAGGTTCAGAGGTTATTTCAGAAGAGAAGGCAGATGATGGAAGACACCCTCAAGGAATGCTACAAAATGCCCTGTTCTGAACACAGTGTGGCCATTGCACTCATGAATGCATAAGCTGCTGTGATACCTGACACAATAGTGAGCCCATCAGCACCCAACCATAGATGGTGCAGGGACAAAGGATTCCCCACTCCTGACTGAGAAGTTGTTGGCAGTTAACAGTGTTGGGGGAGTGGGAGGCATTTTTCTTCAGGAGGTAGCCATTGGTAAGTTGTCCAGGATTCAGTAAATACCAACACCTACTATGCATGAGCAAACAATTGTAAACAGAGTAGGTTATTTCTTTTTAAGTCATAAGAATAGTAAAGGAGATGTTGGGAAGGATTTCAGAAGAACAGAAAGGAAATAAAAGAGGAGAAGAAGGGGGGTGTTGTCAAAACATACTGTATGTGTGTATGAAGCTATCAAACAATAAATTTAAATTACTTTAAGAAGAACACTGTATATTCAGTGTATACATTGTTTATGAGCCTGCCAGAGAATTCCAAAACTTAAAATATTAGCATGTGCTTTTCATCCTCAGGATGCACTGGGCTCAGGAGGCAAGATACTGCAAGAGGTAATTATCAGGGCTCATAACACTTAAATATATGTTATCATTACCCTTCCTTGATCACAGCAATAGTATTGGATTTTATATCCTGTATTCCCACGAGGTCTGGACTGAACCTTCTACCACAAGGCTTGCCTTTGGAAGCTCCCAGAAGGGAAACATTGCACAAATGGTAGTTAACCCAGGTGCTGATTGGAGGCTGTTTGAAAACTGTCTCCTGAAGAAACCCTGCAGGGCTGCAGTGATTAGTGGGCTGTGAGGAACTAGAGGCAATCATCTCTGCTTCTAAAGCATGTGCGCCAGTATTTAAAGCAGTCAGAGGTTTCAATCAAATAGTTAAGCAGAAAGGTACAGGGTAGGTCAGGAAGAGGAAATTATTTCAGACAAAAGAGCCTGGAAGTAACAGTGGGTGCTGGGAACCGAACCCAGGTCCTCTGGAAGAGCAACAACTGCTCTTAACCACTGAGTCATCTCTCCAGCCCATAGTTTCTTTCTGTGGCATGTATCTCTCGATAACATTTCTAAAGCCTTAACTTAGTCTAGCTGGAGAATATAATCTCTAGACTGTACTGTAGAGCTGATGCCTTTGCGGGAGGCCCTGAGTTCTTGTTCTGAATTTGGCCACTGGGATACAATAGCAACATGTGGGTGAGGTGGTAAGTTGCACACACTTATTAATATAACCTCCACCAAGGCTGATGCTCAGTGATTCTTCATCACCATGAAGAAGTTAACCTTACTGGATGTCCTGAGGTCATGGCACCATCTGCCTTGGACAGTTTTCATCTATGCTAAGTTTACCATCTAGTGCCATTAGCATTACCTCCATCATTGCCCTCTGTGGACTAAGATTTCTTAGAACTAGAATGAGAGAGAAAGCCCAGTCCTTATCTCCTCACTGGCATTACTGAGAGATACAAGTCACAAAGAGAAACAAAGAGTTGCTCAGTGGTTAGGAGCACTGACCCTCCAGAGGACCTGATTTCATAGTATCATGAGAAGTCACTCACAGCCACTTGTAACTGAGTATCCAACAGCTTCCCCGGCCTCCTTGGGCACCCTCATGCATGTGGTATACACAGACTGGACATATAACTAGTCCATATAACTGGGGGTGGGGGAAGGACACTTTCAATCACATTTCCAAGGAGGAAAGATGAGTTCCCATTTGAATCACGGGTTGATCAGCGTCATACTCGGCTCACACATGACACTTTCTCTTTACTCCACAATTTTGCCTCTGTTTACCGCCCTTTCTCAATTATTACCTGTATCCTGTGTATCTGTGTGGACTCCCTAACCACCATCCTTTGCACTGTGATTTTTATCCGCAAAAACCATAGTGTACCCTTCACCTGGTCAGTTTGGGGAAACAAGGGCAAAGCTGGGTCTTTGATTTCTGATCTTCGTGCAGTGTGGTTAATCCATCCTTCCTGAATCTTACAAGAGTCTCAAACACTTTGGCCAACTCACCTCTGGGGATGCTGCTCCTTCCCCATCTAGGCTGTAACCTGCTCTATCTTAGGTGGTAAAGATACTGAGACTGCGAAGACTGCCTACCCCAGAGTTAAGTCTCTGACTGCTAGACTGAGAATCTTTTGGAAGCTCTTGTGACAATTACTTATTCAATGCCTATCTTCCACAAAAGGCTGTGAGCTTCAGGAAACTGTGGACCATGTGTTTTCTCACTACAGCCTTGGTATCAGCAAAAGCCTGATGCCCATGGCACTAAGAGATTATCAGATACAGTGTAAAAGGCTCTTCAGAGCACCCTGCAAGAGAATGGACATGGTAGAGATAGACTTCCAACCAGATGTTTGCTCCCAAAGAAAGGTTTCAATGTGGCAAAATCTTCCTTTTTCATTGCAATACGATTGGGGAGTCTTTCTGAATCTTTATGATTTCAGTCCAATGAGCAAGCATGATGGTTAATGTGAACTGTCAGGTTGACAGAATGTAGAAGTGCCTGGGAGATGGAGAATCACTCTGACCGTGCTCATGACTGTTAGTTATGTGGAAGGCCCATCTTAATTGTAGGTGAGACCATTCTCTGAGAAGGGATCCTAACTACACAAGAGGAGAAAGAAAGCTGGACACTGGCTTGTATTGCAACCATTCCTGTATGAACAGCTGCTCCAAGCTCCTGCAGCCTTGACTTCCTGAGGGACAACAGCATCTTGACCTGTAACCAACCTGTGATGGCTAGAGATGCACTATGAGACATTGTGTTCACCAAGAACAAGTTTCTATTAAGCAACCATCAGGGTAGTGATTACCACTACAGGTGGATGGGGGCTGTCCTTACATAAGACACAGAATTTCACAACTATATGGATGTTACGTAGAAAAACTTTTCTAAAAAGATAATGATAGGCCCTGGGGCATTCTGGTCCTGATATACATCAATAAACCCAGCAGTTATTCCCCAGTCATCAGAGGCTATGATCGGTTGCTAAAGAGGTTGCCAGCAGCTCAGCAACTAAAGAACTACCAAGATCAGTAGTGATCCTGGCAATGGGGTTGCCTAAGTGACTAGAGACATTTTTGGAGTTTTAATCCATGATTTCAGTCCAAGCAGCAAGTGTGATGGTTAGTGTGTATTACCAATTTATCAGACTCTAGAATCACCTGCCAGTGATAAGGGGACATCAGATAATTCTGTTTGGCTAACATTTTCCAGAGCCAAATGTTTGCATTTCTGATTGGCAAACCTTTGTAGGAACAGATGTAGGGCAGTGCAGGCCTGGCTATGCTGAGAGCCATGGAAACTGTTTTGCAAGCTGCTACATTAAGCAAGTAATAACACTTCTAAAGCCAACTTCAGTGCATAACTAAGACAGGTTCCAACTCATCAGCCACCACACCCACTGTCTGAAAACATCACAAAAAGGGTGAGTATGCATGTGATAAGATGAACTGTGGCAAAGTTAACAGCTTCTAGGTAAGTTATATGACCAGAAAACTAGGCCTCCTGGGCTCAGCCGGTTGGGGGGGAATACAACTCACATGTTGTGAAACCCAAAACTCCCTTTTCCTTAAAAATTTTGGTTAGGGGGCTGGAGAGATGGCTCAGAGGTGGAGAGCACTGACTGTTTTTCCAGAGATCCTGAGTTCAATTCCCAGCAACCACATGGTGGCTCACAACCATCTATGATGACATCTGGTACCCTCTTCTGTATACTATATACATGATAAATAAATAAATCTTTAAAAAAAATTTTTGGTCAGATGGGGTTGTAAGAGGAATTCACCACATCCCTGGACTGTATGAGGGGAGTTAGGACAAATGTGTCTCACACAAACCTTTTCATTTCCTGAGCTCTGTTGTTATCCTTGGGGCTAGAAACCAGAAACATATTACCTTCTACACGGACAAGAGGTTCAGTTTCAGATGGTGCTTCAGCCATAGGCAGAGAAAGGTGACACCTCACTCGCTCACCAGTCTCTGAACTCTGATGGAACCTTTTCTGCTAGGAGCTGTCTTCTCAGGACAGATTACATCCATTTGCCCTCAGAGATTTCAGAAGTGAATCCAGGAGCCTTTGGGGCTAAGCAGAAAGGGATAATTTCGGAGCCAGGTAGACTCCACTTATAATCCTGACTCTTACTTATTAGACTGACTATACTCCTGACTCCCAGTTTCCACAAGTGTAAAGGAGAACCAGTCTTACATAGTTAAAAATTCAAGACAGGGCTGGAGAGATGCTTGAGCAGTTAAGAGTTTTTATTGCTCTTAGAGAATACAGGTTTAGTTCCTAGCTCCCACGTGGTGGTTTACTACCATCTGAAACTCCAGGTCCAGGGGGTCCAGCATCCTCTTCTGGTCTCTGCGGGTTCCAGGCATGCATTTGGTGCACATATATACATTTAGGCAAAACATTCATGCTCATAAAATAAAATAAACAAATCTAAAAAACAGAGTGATTGACACATGAGAGTTGCTTAATAGTGTTATATACTAATAAATTATCGTATAAATGCAATTGTTATGCAAAGTGATTTAGAAGCAGAAAGAAACAAGATATTGACTGAAACTATTAATTGGGTTTCACTTGGCAAGATTTGTCAGGCCATGTGGGCTCTCCCATAGTAAATGTTCAGGCTCAAATACTGCTGTGCTCAGTCATGAGTAAATAGCTTTTATTCTCATTAGGTTACTTTTCCCACAGTCTTGTGATCTTCAACAGGCAAGTACCCCCTTGTTTTCATGAGCAGGAGAAACTGAGGCAGAGAAGATCAACTGACTCACTCTGTGAGTCAGAGGCATCTTCCAGAATAAACCCCAGGCAACATGTTCTCTGCTCTTGCTGGCCTGGGACTGTTATAACAAAGGATTCACACTGGTAGAAATGAGGGGGGAGCTGCAGTGGAGATCCCTACGTTTTTGGTAATCTGGAGGTAAACTTGTCATGGCTGGGTCTAGTCTCTATGTTCGGACACAGTCCTGTGTCAGTCCCCCTCTGCTGGCTGCATCTGATTCTCACAGGAAGACTAGAAACATGACAAGCCCACTCCCACAGCTAATGTTCATCTGTAGAGCCTCCCAAAGCTTACAGGACTATGTCCACTCCAAGATTCTAGCCCTCACACCCTATTTTTTGCTTTACACATGCTAGTTTTGAAGAACATTCTTTCCACCCAGCAGGTTAGTCAGATGAAGTCCCCAGAGCCTGGACCAAGCCAGACTGCATTTCCCTCTTGTAGTACAGAGAAGAGCAGATCCGTGAAAGGTGAGCAGCTCTAACTCTCTTGCAGACAAAACCACATTGAATTTTGTCCCCCACTCTGCAGACCATGCTCCTACTTCTCTTGCTCTGCTTCCTTCTGGGATCCCTGTGTGATAGCCTCTTGAAGTCCTCAGGAGAATGAGGCTGAAACCCATGGCCAAATGACTGCCAGAAGCTACTCAACAATTAGCTCCTGCATCTCCAAGTGTCCATTACATGGACACTCCATGTTCCTGTCAAAAGAACAACCTGGGATTGTTTCAATTGCACAGTATTCTGATGGTGAGCACTAATGTTATGAGTGGGGCTTTCATAAGCGCTGCTTATAAATCACAGCTAGCAGAGAGTGATTTGAACACAGGACAAAACTATCTGAATAAATGTTCCTTGTTGGAACTTTATGTTTTATTTTGCATATTTACTTTAAAAAACTGTTGATTGGACTGGCCTGAACATCTCTATGGTGACCAGGCTGACTTTTGCTTGACTCTACTTTGTTTCCCAAGTATTGGGATCAAAAGTATGTGTCACCTACCATGCCTAGCCAGACTCAAACTTACATCTTAAGTGATTACTTATCAGCTTTTCTATAAATCCAATTAAATTCCCTTAGAGAAGGCACTAGAATTTAACTATGCTCACTAAAGAAACACAGAATCAAAAGATCTGTCTCATCAATAATTTTTTCGTGCAAAAATAAAGTATAGCCTGTTAACTGTTACTTCATTGGAGAGTCCACAAACATTCCTCTCTAATCAGGTAGAGGAAAATCAAAGCAATGATTCAAGACAGACTCAAAAAAACAAAAAAAAATCTATCAACCTGGGAGATGCTCTAGGCTTGCAAGATGGCTGCCAGGATCACCAGGGCGATGGGAGCACAAAAGCATCTCCAGCATCAGCCTGGACTGGAAGCATTGTCATTAAGATACCTTTGAGCTTGACCCTGATTATTTCTTATTTCTTCCTCCTCCTCCTCCTCCTCTTCTTCCATTTTGCCAGCTATTCTACTGTAGTGATTCAGCAGAACAGCTCACTCACTCTCTCACATTCCTCATGCCAATCCTCTCTGTATATGTTTGCTTTAAACATAATATGCAGCTTCACTAAAATTATGTCATCTGAGTTCTGTGCTGGGAAAGCTGACAGCCCCTATGGCCTGTCCTTGCCTCCAGCTTCATGCCTTAGATGTCTTCCAGGTCTTTCTGTTGTGTTGGGGACATTTCCACAGTCTAGGTCTATGGTAGTACTAAGAACAAAAGTACTAGATTCCCTAACTTTGTATCTGCCATGTGTCTTATATATGGAAGGTATTTTTAGCAAACCAGTCTAGACACATTCCTGTCCCCAAGTCTTCTGATACTTTGCTTCCTGACAACAATGCACTCACTCCTTATCATTTATTCAAATCCCTCAGGACCAAAGCCAAGCTGCCTAAGATATTACAGAACCCTGTTCTCTTTACAATCATCATACTATAGAAAGACTGATTAGTGTTGAGTATAGATCTTATCTCCTTCACCAGACCAAAGCTCTGGGAAGCTTCATCTAGGTCCAAACCACTTTTGGGAACTCACAGCAGGTGGCTGACAAAGGTGAGAAAGGAGATCCAGTAGCCACGCCTCTTCAAAAGTGAGGGCAGGGCTCTTCCAAATCTGACACATATCAATGAGAGACTCTGTGTAAACTCTGTGACCTCCTACCAAACACAAGAGCTGTGATTCGAGATGGTTAGCTGAGAATGATGCCCTTCCATAAGGCATGCATGTTCTGACGCTGGTGTTGACAGCCTAGGTCCCTGCTTCAGCCAGCATAATGTGGCCCTTGGGAAAGTGCTTCCTGGCTATGGCACTTCACTTTTGGAAAGAATGTTGACTCCTTTATTGTAACATATCCAGCTTTACCCAGAAACCAACAGTGTTATATAGATAGTAGGTTTTCAGTTTGGAAAACAAAATGAAAACAGCAAAGAGGGAACAGGGGAGAAAGATAAACTGGTCCCTTCTGCCTGTTCAGAAGGTGGATGTGGGCTCAGACAGAAGGACCTTCTTCAACGACTCACGTGGTCATCTTGTGATGACTATAGCTTATCTTTTTGATTTTGTTTTCTCTTTGGTATTGAAGACATTGGCATGGAATGTCTCCCTGCTCACAGGGCCCCTGGTAGAGTGCTTCCTTTGGGTCAAGGGCAGCTTAGTGAAGCTGATGGTCTAGTCATTCTGTCTCTGTCTTTCATTTCTTACTGAATTTCTTTTCTATCCCCAGTTAAAATACAAAATCATCGAAAGACAATTATGCCAAGAAGGAAACAGAGTCTCCAGCCTATTCTCATGTAGGAAAGGGGGGAGGTGGCAACTGTGTCCCAAAGGGATTTCCAGAAGCAGTAGCAGAGGGTCTGAGCCTGTGTTTATGACCCGGTGCAAGCCCTGCCAACTCTCCACTGCAGAGTTCAGACAGACAGACATTGAATCCCAGCCCGCCTACCTTCCTTGCTATTTTATTTCTATTAAAAAAAAATACTCCGTGTGTGGGGGAGTGGGGAGTGAGGCAGTTCAGAGGACAGGTTGTGGGGGTTCTTTCCTCCTACATATGGAGCACAAGGACTGAACTCAGGTCTTTTGGATTGGTGACAAGTGGCTTTACCCATTGAACCATCTCATTGGCCTTATGGGGGAGGGGTCAGGGTCTTCAACTGTAGCCCAGGCTGGCCTAGAATTTATGGTACTCCTTCTGCCTCTGTTCCAAGTGCTAGGATTACAAATTTGATCCACCATGCCTGGTTCTTCCTTTTCAAGGCAAAATTACATAAGAGAAAGGCAAGCTACCACATCTTCACTGTTCTTATTAAGGCCTGCTCCTCCTATCACATTCAAAGATGGAATACTAAGCTTATTGAGTGAATGAGTTCTGAACCATGAAATAAAGCAAGGTTAAGAATTAAAATAAAGTAGGGAGCGAGCTCACTCAGTGGTAGAATGTATGCACGCCTAGCATGCATGGTCCTAAGTTAGTGCCTGGTGCACAAAAGAAAAATGAAGCGAAATCCAGACCCTTCTAAACAAAAGGGCAAGAAATTCTGCTCCATTTGTTGCAGTCCAATTTCAGATCATCTGATTGTAGGAAACAATAAGCAAAATCACGGCACAAGGACAGCAAATTAAAGCAGCCACGTAAAGCCCAAACAGCAGTCAGAGACAGCAGGAATCTCATAAAATCCGGAGGAAGGGAAGCAGGTGCTGAGAGGTGAAAGGCCACGCTGGACCTACTCACAATCCGAGAAGCATTTCTGGTAGGCAGGCCAGCCAGCGGAGCTTGTCTTTCTGCTCCAAGCCTGGCACTGTAAGTATCATGTCAGTCTTTACCAGACTGAGAAAGAAGTATAATGACAGGGTTTGCCCTGCACCTGATCAGAGAGGCTACCCGCTGGACATGAAGGACAGCTCCATGAGGAGGCAGGACATACGGTGCTACAGAAAAGCCAGTCTTGAAAGATTGCCCAGGACCCTTCTGATCAGAAAAAAGGTTAATCTGGCCTTGATGGCCCCCCAAGGAGCAGGAAGGGATGGGATCTGGGTAGGTAGTTAGTGAGCCCCGCTTTGAGAATTAAAAAAAGCGATTCCTGTCAACCCCCAACTCAACTGTATCATTTGTGACTCTAAGTTCACTGGTCACAAATTCCAGAGCTGATGTGGATGCAAATCACCCACAGACCAGCAGTGGCACTCAAGGCACAGGCTGATGGCAAGAAATCTAAGGGCCAGCCCAGTGCCTTGTGTTCCATTGTGATGAGTAAATATGTGGTAGAGAAACGGGAAAGACACAAAAGCAGAATAGTTCATGCGCTGTGGAAAGAGAAGAAATGAAAGTGGTGAGAAATAAGCTGATGTGGGAGGCCTTCTTGCTACCCAGAGCCATGGCGATGTCCAGGCCTGGGCTGTTGCCAAGGGTCATGTCTGGGTTGTGGCCCTATAGCAGCCAAGATCTGAGTCAATGTCTGTGGCTCCTGATGCAACTGAGAGCCTCATGGTTGCTCTGGTTCTGATTGGCCACCTAGAACCATGTCGGTGCCCAAGGGCCATACTGCATCTGTGGCTATACAGATCTAAGTGGCATGTACTGCTATCCAGTGCCATAGTAATGTCTAGGCCAGGGTTACAGCTGGGGGCCATGTCTGGGTCTGTGGCCCAATTGCAGCCAGGATCTATGTTGATGTCCATGGCTCCTGTTGCCCTGAGGGCCATGCAGATTCCCAGGGTCTGACTGTGTTGGTGTCCTAGGGCCATGCTGCAGCTGGGACCATGCCAGTCTGGGTGGTCTATGCCATTAGTACATAACCAAGGCCGTGGTGACATACAGACCTGGACTGCCGCAGAGGACCATGTCTTGGTCTGTAGTTCTGAAGCCAGGTTCTGTGTTGTCACCAAAGGTTACTTGGAAGCCCTGAGTCAGACCGCAACCTGTGGCCTTTGGTGTCTGGAGGCCGTGCTGCCACCAGAGCCATCTTGATCTGCGTAGCCTGTGATTACACCAGGAGCCAAGATGTCATCCAGACCCAAGCTGCTACTGAGGCTGCATCTTGGATCTGCGTTGATGTCTGTGGCCAGTGTAGCCTCAGGGAACCATGGGAACTATGCCTGATGGGATTGGAGGCCATGCTGAGCCGTCCTTGTCCCTCACTGAACCTAGGATAACTGACTCTGCTCCTCACTGGATGCTTCAGCAAGAAAGCTAGTCCTGACCCACTGCACTCAGGAGAGATGGCCTCACACCGCATGGCGGGAGGGCAAGAGCTGACCATGACGGCCTGGGCACAGGGTAACTGGCTCCTCCCCTCACCTGAAGAGGGCTTGCCCCCACTGCCTGGATTGACCAGCTCAACCACCACCCAGGCCCACAGCATTGTTGTTTGCTTGTTCTGCTTTGCTTTGCTTTTTTAACGTTTCCCTGGGGGAAGGCGCTGCAGGTGAGAGGAGAGGATATGGAGGAACTGGGAGGTGAGTGGAATTGTGGTGCATGATGTGTAATTCCCAAAGACTCATGTTTCAGACCCGCTAAGTCTGTGTCTGTCCTTCTGGTAAAACAAGTCTATCAAGACAGCCGTGCCCAGCCCACCAAAGGAAAAGAGCAGGCAGGTGACAAGGCTTCCTACGTTAGAAAATAGGACACTTTTCTATCTGCAGAGCCTAGGCATTGAACCTAGGTCCCTGGAGAGAGGAAGAATGAGGAATTCAGGGACAGCTTTAGAGGACTCCATCCTCAAAGGCTCTAGGGTGGAGAAGGGGTAACCTCAGCTATGGATTAGTACATAACCAAGGCCACCATGCTGGCTCCCTCTCTACCCACAATGGCAGGGACTATTCCTACAATGTGGCTCTGTAGCTACCGAGGAAGGCAGATGTATATGTATGGTGATGCAGCCCTTCCCCAAGTCCAAGGAGACAAGCTCCAGTTCCTCCTCTATTACCCTTCCTCAGAAAGGAAGAGTCACCTTGCAGTAGCTGTGAGCCCCCCACCGTTTCCTCATCTACAAAATTATGACAGCAACACCTACTGCACAGGATGAAGTACTTACCACAACTAAAAGAATACTTAACTGAGTGATTGTCTCTTCTTCCCAGCAGGAACTCATGGATTTCCATGTGTCTGTGTCCCTTTGTATATTTTGTTTTGTATTGTCAAAGCCAACTTCTCCTAAATTCTAAAATATAGCTTTCTCAATGTCAATTATGTCTTTCTACCCATTAACTCCTACAGTATCATTTCTGGCCCTCAGTTCTGAGAAATACCTGTTTTGCTATTTGCTTACTTTTGTATTTTGAGACAAGGTTGCACTATAAAGCCCAGTTTGTCCTCAAACTCATGAACGTCTTGCACAGCCTCTTGAATGCAGCAGTTGTGGGCATGCACCGTCATACCCAGGCCTGAAGTATATGTCAAGCGCTCATGTAGTATTTACTACATACACAGCTCACTTTTAAGATTTTTACAGATATCTTTCATAATCATCAAGTGCTTCTAACAGTTTCAATATAGTGCTAAGTTCACAAAGAAAAAGATGCCTTTATTTCTACTTCCAAATACAATAGGTCACATCTCAAGGTAGTATTTCAATTGTATTCTGCAGGTCTCTGATAAAAATACATTATCTTCCTACAAGAAGTGTCCTCAGCTCTGCTCCTCACACCACACCACACTCTGAGACTGAAGCAACGTCAAGAGTCATTGCCAAACTGCTGTGCTAGCAAATCATAAATGGAGATGCCCTTCTCAGATCTGTCTAGCTTAGACAGTCACAATGACAAGTTTGGTGCCCCAGTCAACCTAGTAGGGGTAGCCAAAGGAAAGAGGGTCAGAATTGGCAGCTTCCAAAACCAAACATTTTAAGTTAAACTCTTTACAAAGGCCTTGGGCCATTGCAGCATAATGTAGTGTAATTAGAGGACAATCTAAAAATCAATATTGAATGGGCAGCCAGCACAGCATCTAGGAAAATAGCCAACCAGTGAGTGTGGGTCTTTTCCTTCAAGAATCTGGCAGCTACCACCCCCTGCAGCAGTAGAAAGAGAGAGCTCTTTAAACCAAAACAGTATTCAGGGATTGAGAAACAATGAGAGACAAACTCAGAAATATAGGCATCTCTATAAAGTTTCAGTGCCTCAGCAAGATGGAGCTAAAGTAAGACTATCTCCTGAATGCCTGTCAATCAGCATCACCCTTGCAGCCTTATTAACTAATGATAGGCAGGAGAGCAGATTCTTGTAACCCTACACACTATCCAATGAGTGCCCACTCAACTAGATACATCTACTCAGCCCCTAGTCCACAGTGTGTGAAGCAAATAAGGAGCCTGGATGTGGGAACAACCAGAAAACAGTGTTAGAGGAGATAGGTGCTGAAGTGTTAAATATTAGGGACTATTACCAAGTATTTCAGATGCCATTGAGTCCTTGGCCTTCTACAGGAAAACGCATGCTGGGAGGGTGGTCCTGTGCAGTTTCCTCCACAGCACCTCTGCCTGGACCCTTGGAGCTGGGTCACATTTTGAAAGTAACGTGAGACATCAACTTCCTAAAACTCTGTCAAACATTTCTCTTCCTCCTCCATTACAGGAAGAGAGAACACTAGTTTCTATTTATTTAGTAACAGTTTACAAACAATTTTCTTCTGCATCAGGCTGTTTATTTTTATCAGATAACACAAGTATCTGGTGGGTACCTAACAATATGAATTTCTGAAGAAGGAAACAGAGACATGGCACCTACACAGAAACAATGGACTTAGGGCATGGAGGCCGTGTGGCATTAGCCTAGGACCAGCTCAGGAGGGCGCCCCTTCATGACTGGCAGGGGTTCTTGAACTGACCTACCAAGGGAGAGCACTTGGCATCTTTGATTCTTTCTCAGGGCGTTGTGGAATAATCTTTTTGTGTAAGGATGTGTCATTCTGATTGGCTTAATAAAGGCTGAATGGCCAATATAGCTAGGCAGGATTTTCAGGTACATAGGATGCTAGCAAGAAGGTGGAGTCACCAGCCAGATGGAAAAGAAGCAGCATGGGGAGTACAGAGTAAGGTAACCGAGTTGCATAAAAAAAAAATAGATTAAAAATATGGGCTAATTTAAGTTATAAGAACTACGAGTCTAACATCTAAAACTTGAATGCCAACATCTAATAAATCATGCCATGCATGTGTGCCTTTTCCCTCCTGAACTCTGGCCTCTGAGCAACTGGCTGGCAGAGGGGCTACTTAGTGAAGTACAATTCTCCACTGATGAATGCGTCAATGGTGGCTGTACCTAGGGTGCCTACCAGCTTCCTTTGTCTCCTCCTCACATAATGGGAAATGATTATTTCCAAACCTGATGCACTTTAAAGTGCAATCTGACATGAACTCCCTGGTGTATGTGTTCATGTGTGCCTTGTGTGGTTGTCATGACACCCCACAGAGCTGCACAATGTCCTTGCTCCCTAGGCCGACCCAGCCTGCAGCTCCTTAGGCAAAATGTCAATAAAACTTGAGGTAATAAATGGAGGACTCACACTTCAGCCAATGCATTGCCTATCACCTTTTCACAAGAATCAAATTTCTTCTATCGGCCCTGTTGTCCCTAGAGAGCAGGGATTAAAACAAATCCTCCAAAGACCAGACCTGGTAAGTGGAGAATTACAGAGTCCTGTCAATCCATAAGGCAGAAAATTAGCTTCTTGTATAGCAGATACTCATGAAATGCCTTCTAAATAAATAGATAAGAGCAGTTCAGATATGACTCAGGTCTCTTCAGGGGCATTTTCTAAGAAGACAGGACTACTAATTGATATACTGTCGGCATCATTTCCTGCCTCCCATTTGCTGTGTCATTTTCTGTCTTTAGGTTTCATCTATCACATTTGATCTTTGCAACAAGAAACCAGTACTAGAGCTGGGCTGAGAAATCATTCCAATTTTGTAGCTGAAAAAATTAAAACAAAGAAAAGTGACTTAGCTGAGTCACTCAGAAGGCAGATGATGGTCATGAGAGGGGAACTCTGGCCCCTAACCAGTAGCTCCTAATTACTCTTCCACTTCCTCTGGGGTCTCAGTCACCACTTCCTTTTCCCCTCTTCCCTGAATGTAGTTATGAGACATCTGAGAGGAGACAGGATTCAGTGTGCATAAAAGTCCTGTCCCTGCCTCAGCTGTGAGGACCCAGGTGATAAAGTATTTATATGGTGGCAGATCTTGCATTTCGGATCAAATGTCTACTCCTTCCCAGATTACCTCACAGTAAAATAAACTAATGTCAGTGTCCGTTGCCTGCTCCCTAATTTCCCCAGGTCTCTGAAGGGTTATTCCAGCTTGCATATGATCTACTCCACCACTGAGTCAGGAAAGCAACCAATGGAGATTTATAGCTCCAAGGTGTTAAACACATAGCATTCAGTCACAGAACTCTCATGCTCTTCTGGGGGCCCCTGACCTAGTCATGTTTATGTTGTTGTAATAAAACCAAGAGCAACTTAGAGGAAGGGGTTCTGATTGTTTGATTTTAGTTTACAGGGTACAGTCTATCATGGAGGAAA
This sequence comes from Sigmodon hispidus, assembly GCA_004025045.1. Taxonomy (NCBI): domain Eukaryota; kingdom Metazoa; phylum Chordata; class Mammalia; order Rodentia; family Cricetidae; genus Sigmodon; species Sigmodon hispidus. Next base: position 51,205 of record PVIH01005895.1, read on the forward strand.
GCCAAGGCAGAAACCTGGAACCTGATTTATTCCTGTGGGCTGCTCAGCCTGCTTCTTATACAATCCGGGACCACTTGGCCAGGGGTGTTACCTCACACCATGGTCTAGACTTTCCCACATAAATTATTAATCAAAAAAATGCCACATAGGTCACTTTTCCCAGGTGACAGAAACTAAGCAGCATAGTCCATGGGACTTCTCATGAGATCACTTCATGGGCAGAAGCCAACCTCCTGTGTACAAGGTGAAAAATGCAAATGTGGAGAATTCACAAAGGGTGGACAGAGGACAAGTGTTCATACAACTGCCCCAAGGATTTATTCTACTGTATTCAGAGGCAAGGTTGGCCTCCTTTAGCTACTAGTGGGTTCTCCATATTTCTCATTTCTCAGCCCATCAACTTGACATATGTTGTGGAATATATTTAATTATACAAAGATGTGTGTTGCATTTTTTCATGTTGTGGAATATTTATTTAACTATGTAAAGATGTGTTGCTATTTCACCTTGCTTGCCTAAGGCACCTGACTGGTCTAATAAAAATCTGAATGGCCAATAGTGTGGGAGGAGATACAGGAGGAACTTCCCAGCAGGAAGAGTAAGTAAAAAGAAGATTTAGGCTCAAGGGAAGAAAAGAAAGAGGTGCCAGGGAGACCAGACAGACAGACAGACAGACACAGAGAAAGCATGAAAATAGAACATACAGAATAAAAGAAAGGTAAAAATCCCTGAAGCAAAACATAGATGAATAAAAACAAGTTAAATTAAGTCAAAAGAGCTAGCCTAAGCTAAGGGCTGATCATTGATAATTAACAAATCTCCATCCAACTACGAACATGCTATCATATTGGTACCCTCAGTTCACCAGCCTCTTGCATTCCAAGGAATCCTGGATCTGCTGCTTTACAGAATTCACTGAGGAGTGAATGTGATAAGTATAAATATGTTTACTGTTGGCACTGGGGCTTGAACTGTGGACCTTGTAAGTGCTAGACAAGCACTCAGTTACTAAGCTATTTCATCCATCCTTTTTAAACTTTTTTTTTCAATTTTGAGACAGGGGTTCAATAAGTTAACCAAGCTGACCTTGAATTTGATTTGTAGCCCAGGGTGGCCTGGAATTTGTATTCTTCCTATCTCAGCCTTTACCACCAGGCCTGGCTTATAAAATATTTGCTGTAAACAATACATGCTAATTATATAATTCACCAGCATACTACTAGTTAGACTTATTTACATGTGTGAGTGTACGTGTATGCATGTATATATATGTGTATGCATGAATCATGTGTGTGAGTGTGCATATAGCATGTGGCAGGGGTCGGAGGGTGGAGGGGAGTGTACCTGTGTGCAGAGGTCAGGAGATGTCAGATTCTGTAGTGCCACTGTGACAGCTCATTGTGAGCCACTTAACATGGGTGCTAAGAATCCAATTAGGGTCCTCTGGAAGAGCAGCAGTGTCTTAACAAATGTGCCATTTCTGTAGTCCTCAGTACTGCTTACTCTTCATTCACCCCACATCTATGTAGGTTCAAATCCCATGAAGCTGATCCTTGAGATATTTCATCACTCAGAGCTTCCTGCAAGCTGCCTTTTGGTCAAGGGGAGGTGCCCAGCAGGAAAAGTGGGGTGAGTACTTCTTCCTAACCACTTCCTTCTTTGGTGGCCTATATCTTACAGTAGCCATAGCCATATGTCCCAAGTGATACAGCTTCCAGAGTCTCCTCTTTCTACAGGCTCCAGCATTCAATGTCTCAGGACTGGAGCTCTTTCCCTCTTTAGTCATTCCAACCTAGGAATGACAAGAAAGAATGACTTCCCATGGATGACAGTCTTGCATACTTCAAAATCCCTTATTTGTCCCTTTAACACTATCTACATACATTCACAATCATCCTTTTATTAACTTCTTAAGCATTTGAGATAAATTCTGGTCTCCTGTCTGGCCCCTAACTGGCAGGTCCACATGTCTCAGGACCTCTAGCTCTGGTCATTCTGCTGTCCTTTCCTTTCTTGGTAATGAAAATATGGCTGCATCTAATTGGCTAAAAAGATCAGCCCCACCCTCAGTCATTACTAGGAACTGAGACCAAATTGTCCACTGCTTTCAAATTCCAGGCAAAAGGAGCTTGCCCTTCCTCCTCCCTCACTCTCCTGGAGGCAGAGGTTTAACAGCAGCATATTCTCATAAAGCAGATCAGCGTGGGCTGCCAGCAATCTGACATTAGGATGGAAGAGGACAGAAAGGCTCTGACTCTCCGCATTTTCTGGAATGTAACAAATCTGCTGATCCCCTGTATTTGGCAATAGCTATTCCAATTTCAAGGCACTTAAATTACTTCTTTGTTCTTTTGGCTGTGTAACTAGGGCACCGTTGAGAGTCTGGGGGGAGAGTTGCTTAGTGTGTGTGTGTGTGTGTGTGAGAGAGAGAGAGAGAGAGAGAGAGAGAGAGAGAGAGAGAGAGAGAGAGAGAGAGAGAGAGAGAGAGAGAGAGAGAGAGAGAGAGAGAGAGAGAGAGAGAGAGAGAGAGAGAGAGAGAGAGAGAGAGAGAGAGAGAGAGAGAGCATGCATGTGTGTCTGTGTGGTTTGTCTTTGCCTTGTCTGAAACCAGTCAAGCCCATTTACTTGGAAGAACGACAAGACTGTCAGGAATTTCCCCAAGTGGTAGTCTCCATCTGGTCCTTCCTTAAAATGGTGCTGTTTCTGACCTTTCACACTTGTTTTGATGTTAAGGAAATGATTCCTCTCACAGCAGGAAAGTCTATTGTGGGAGCTCCAGGACCTTCCTCCTCTTTCATTTTTTACCCTCCAACTTCCTGGTCTACAACTGTAGTCTTCTCTGCCCTACCACTCAGCAGTAGCTTCTGTGACCTCATCCCATGTTTATTGACTGCAGGCCTGGCATGGACCAGGGGGAAAAACAGAAACCAAACACTGTCTCAGCTCTTCAGAACCTCAGGGTAAATAAATAGACCTCTGGATTCAGATGCCTTGGGATGTTGTGGAGGAGGGATGGGCAGGGTGGGGAGGTGGTTGCTGATGTTGATCCCTATGACTAGGAGCAGTCTAGGGCCAGGATCAGTTTCACACCTAGTCTAGGCAAGGAACCAGGTACATACCTAGTCTACTTGTCATACCTCAGAGGAAATGTGCTTCCTAGAAGTCACCACACCTGAGCTGCTATGCAGACAAGCACAGCTCCACTCTCTAGATGCACAAGTTTATTTTCCCACTAGCCTTCTCTCTCAAACTTCTTCCTCTGTAGTATATTTACTCTGTGACTCATTTATTGTGGTCTGTCCTTACTGAATGAAACCAGCAGCTCAGAACAGAAAAGATATGACCTCCCAAACTGTGAGCATCTTTCAAGGGCACCATGTGCTCAGTCTCATCCAGAAAGCAAGGGTGGAGGGAGGGGAGAAAGGGAACAAAAGTCTACCAAGAAGATGTCAGCAATGCTGACTGAAATCCAGTTTAGATCAACGAAACAGAAGAACAGGGATGCACTTAGTGGTGGAGCTCCTGTCAGGCATGCCCAAGTCCCTAGGTTCTGCCTCCACCACTGTAAGGGAAAAAGGACACCAAGAATGACAGAATAAAGCCAGCAGGACAGGAAGGCTCCCCTGAACATTTCAAAATCAGTGTGAGTCCAGTCCTCATTCACTTCAGCTTAACCTTACTCTCAAGGGCAGCTACAAAGAATTTGCAGACTTCAGATCTGCCTGCCTTCTAGTGCCCTTTGCATTAGGAAAAGCCTGACATTACAAATAGGCTGATTTCAGAGCATTTCCAGACAGTTTTCTTTAAAAAGACTATTTGATGTTATTAAAACTTCATTTATAGGCTGGGGAGATGGCTCAGCAATTTCTACTCTTCCTGGGGTCTAGAGTTCTGTTCCCAGCTCCCAACTACCTGTAACTCAAGCTCTAGAAGATCTGATGCCCTCTTCTGATCCTTATGGTTCCCTTGGGTACCTGCATTCACTTGACATATATTCCCACAGACAAACACATAGACATAAAAATAAAAATACACCTTTTTCACTTATAAGATTTTCATTTTATGAGCAATCTTTCATAGATTACAATTTATATAATGAAATAACCGCAATCCTACCGATTATGGTCTAGTTTAATCTATTTAGGACAAGTGTGCCTGTGCCTTTGTATGGTGTATGCTGCTGGTGATATGCACTACTACTCTAGATCCTGCATACAGAACATCTCCTACATTACACACTATTACCACATTCATCTGGATACATCCCAAGAAAGTAGACAAAATATGGAAAATACTGATACCTACAAATTACATTAAAAATTTTCTCCCTTTCTCTTCCCCTCATCCCCTCCAGTGATCACTCTGGCAAAGGAATATAAAGAAGAGTGTAGCTAGTGGTGGGGGCACACACCTTCAGGCCCAGCTCTCATGAGACAGAGGCAGTTGGAATTCTATGAGTGTGAGGCTAGCCTGGTCTACATATCAAGTTCCAGGATAGCCAAGGCTACATAGAAAAAACCTGTCTTAGAAATAGTAGATACATAAGAATAAGAAGGGGGAGAGGCATCAACAATCACAGAGACAGAGTGACATTCTCCAATGTCAGGGTTAACACTGCCTACACTGACATTGTCATCCCTCATTGATGTCCTCATGTCAGTGCAAACCTTTTAGCTGTTGTGCTCAGTGACCAAGTTCACTACCAAGATGGCTAGGGAAAAAGCACAGCATACAGACATTTCGTCTTTTAAAAAAATATTTTACTTTTATTTTATGTGAATTGGTGTTTTGCCTGCATGTATAAGTGTGTAAGGGTGTCAGATCTTGGAATTAAGGACAGTTGTTAGCTGTCATGTGGATGCTGAGAATCCAACTCAGGTACTCGGGAAGAACAGTCAGTGCTCTTAACCGCTGAGCCATCTCTCCAGTCTTTTTAAAGTTTATTTATTTGCTGGAACTGGAACTACAGACAGTTGTGAGCTGCCATGTGGGTGCTGGGAATTGAACCCTAGTCCTCTGGAAGAGCAGTCAGTGCTCTTAACCACTGAGCCATCTCTCCAGCCCTGAATACAGACATTTCAAGCTAACTTAGAAAGATCAAGCCTGCAATGCAAAACGCACATATCACTTCATAAATGTCTGGTCTTAAAAGCAGCTTAACTAAGACATTTTCAAGTTCAATCCCCTGATGAAGGCTTATTTCTCACAGTTGGTTGTGCTTTGGAAAGTTATGAACATGGGGCTGAGATTGTTGCTCAGAGATAGCACCCAGGTGGAGCATGGACAAGGCCCTGGTTCCATCCCCATGGAGAGTAAGTGTAAATATGTGTGGAAAAAAAAAAAAAAGTTCTGGGAGCAAACAGAGATCAACTTTTTCCCTTATGGGCATATACAACCAGAGCTGGAGAAATTCACAGGCTCAGTTCTGAAGGTTGGAAGCCCAAGGACAAGGTACTGATGCCTGATAAGGGCCTTGCTACTGCACTATAACAAAGCTGAAGACATACTGGATACCAGCCAAACCTACTCCCACCAAGGACTCTGAAAAGTCAGGACTACATATGTCAAATCTACTTTCCAACTTCTGAGAGAGTAAAGTCAAGTCCATAATCCTTCTGGACTGGCTGGAATGTACCTTAATAGGCCCTTTCAGTAAGACCTGGTTCCCAAGCCTTAGTGTGACATGTTTTACTTACACTGGTAAGTAAATACCTGGAAACACCAAAAAGAGACAGACATGGATTTATAAGGCTGTGGGAGAACCAGTAGATGCTGACAAAAAAGAAACAAAATGAAACACATAATTAGAAATGTCTTATTTTGTGTGAGCATGTGGAGGTCAAAGGTAGACATGGGGTAACCTCAGTCATTCCCACTTTATTATCTGTTAAGGGGGGTGTCTCTGCTGAACCTGGAGTCTACTACTTTGGTTAGACTACCTAGGGACACTCTGATCTCTGCCACTCCAGGACTGCTATTATATGTGCTATGTGTAGCTTTTTATATGAGTGTTGAGGATCCAAACTCAGGTTCTCATGCTTGTACAAATATATTTTATTAGCTGAGCCATGCCCTCATGACCAATAACCCTGTGTGAGAGATGAATATAGTTTTTTTCAACCAATTATAACCATTAGTTATTGGTAATTGTGTATATCTAGTAGCTAGTCACTGATTTAATTTTGCTAACTGTATTTCTCCCAAAGAGTGAACAAAGTTGATGAGTTGGTGGATATTCTGTGCATTGGAGCAAGTTCAGATAGTAAGACTTCTAACTTACATGTTAGCAACCTAACATTATTCTAGTCACCTGAAAAGTAGTAACTGAGGTAACAGACACATCCCTGAGGCTCACAGCCTAGTCTCCTTAGTGAGTACCATATCATTAAAAAAAAAAAAAAAACCTTGTCTCAAAAAAACAAGTGGGTGGTGCACCCTCACACACAAACACACACATGCAGGCTGTCTTCGTTAGGATTTCTATTGCTGTGAATAGGCACCATGATCACAACTCTTTTTTTTTTTTAAACTTTATTTATTTATTTATTTATTTATTTATTTATTTATTTGCCTTGGTGTTTGCCTGGAACTGGAACTACAGACAGTTGTTAGCTGCCATGTGGGTGCTGGGAATCGAACCCGGGTCCTCTGGAAGAGCAGACGGTGCTCTTAACCGCTAAGCCATCTCTCCAGCAATCACAACAACTCTTATAAAGAAAAACATTTAATTTGGTTCAGTTCAGAGGTTCAGTCCATTATTATTATGGTGAGACACAGTAGCATGCAGGCAGACACGGTACTGGAGAGCCAGCTGAGAGTTCTATATCTTGCACAGGCAACAGGAAATGATCTAAGATACTGGGCATGGCTTGAACATATACAAGACTAAAGCCTGCCTCCACAGTAACACACTTCCTCCATAAGGCCATACCTACTTTAACAAGTGATATGGGATGTCCATTATAGAATGTGAATTACCATAGGATAATAAAGGAATTGTTTTGGCCTATGGCAAAGCAGCTTATAGACAGGTGACGTTACACAGAGATGATGCAAGCTGCTGCCAAGAGAACAAGATGTAAAAGTAAAGGTAAGCCACATTGTAAAACACAGATTAATAGAAATGGGTTAAGATGCAAGAGCTAGCTAGCAATAGACCTGAGCCATAGACCAAACAACATGTATTTAACATAAGACTTTGTGTGATTATTTGAGACTGTGGGTTCAGATCTCAGGGCTAAGCCAGGCCACAGGCTTTTTACTACACATTAAGCTACACCTCCTAATAGTGCTGTTCCCTATGAGCTTATGAGGGCCAATCACATTTAAACTACCACATACATAATAAATTAGTTAATGAAATGTTTTAAAAGTGATTAATGGTCATATGTTAATCTAGTTTTAGGAAAAGTCCTAAATGCTAAGAAAATTATACCTACTTATGAGACCACATATATACCTACCCCTAAACAACTTGAAAAATAAAGAAGAAATGCACATAGATTTCACAGCCAAGCATAAAGAATGACCTTGGGAGCATGCTATAGATTCACACTGAAAAAAATTACAAGTCTGTGTATGGTAGAAAATGGAACAATGAGAATGAACAACTACAATTATAAACAATTTGAGAAAATCTCATAAAAAGTAAAAAGCAAAAGCAAGTAGACACAAAAAAGAATGAATTATTTTATTTACTTAAATTTAAAACCAAGAAAAAATCATTAATAGCAAGAGAAGATGAATAGCTACCTTTGGGAGGAGGACAGGAAGCTGGAATATTCTGGGAAGGTTCTATCTCATCATGTGTGGGTTAGTTATTCAAATATGCTTGCTTTGTGAAAAATTCACAAAATGTATCACATAATTTTGTGAGTGTAAGCAATAGTGAAGTTAATTCACAATATTAACATCAAGTATGAAAATTCTAGGTTTGCTTAAAATAAATTCAATCAGCAACTGCTCACTGAATATTAATTTTGTGCCTGGTACTATTTTTATTTTGGTGATATAATAGAAAGTGTTTGCATCTGAATTCTGTTCTTCCCAAATTTACATGTCTTAACCCATGGTCAATTCAAAGTGGGTGGACTCTAATTCAATATGAGTGATATAATACCCCCAATATATATAAAATGAGATGAAATACCTATAGATTTTATTATATATTTGTATATTACATTATGTTATATATTATATATTTACTGTATATATTGTACTACACACACACATATGAGACAACATCACTCTGTAGCTGGCCTATGACCCACTGTGTAACTTTCCATTGCTTCAGCCTGTGGAGTGCTGGGATTACAAACCTAAGCTGCCATGCTCAGCTAACTAGTATATTTATAAGGATAGAATTTGGACACAGATATACATGAAGAGAAGAGGATGTGAAGAGACACTGAGATGTTCTCTTAGGCCCTTCACGAGGAACCAACTCTGGAAAATGTGACTGAGCACACTTTTAATTCCAGTATTCAAGAGACAGAGGAAGAAGGATTGCAAGTTTATACCAATCTCAGCTGTATACCAAGTTTAAAGCTAACTTGAGTTTGCATAGTGAGACTCAATTTCAGAACCAGGGGTTGGAGACGCAGCTCAGTGATGTGCCACAAGAACTGGAAGCTGATCTGATTGGTTGATCTACACTACTTGACTGGTACCCATGCTATACTGATTTTTAAATATTTTGAATATCATATCCACCCGTAGTAAAGAATTCTAAAATTTCAAATACTTACTCAAACACTTGGAATTATCAAAGGAATCAGCTCTTGTCTTTTTGAGTGGGTTTTGATTCATTGTTTTATCCTATTTTTTTGGTTTCTGAGAGACTCTCACTATGCAGTCCAGGCTGATCTCAAACTCTGCTTCAGCCTCCTGAGAGCTAGGATTTTAGGCATCCACCGCTGTACTCAGTATAAAATTATTTTTAAAACAATATATTTTCCATGCCTAAGTGTACCCAAGGCCCACTTCTATGCAATGTCTTCCCTTTAAGTAAAAACATGCCAGATTCTAACTTTACTAGGGATCTGACCTTCACTTTATATAAACAGTAAAGGTTAATGTGTGTGTGTGTGTGTGTGTGTGTGTGTGTGTGTGTGTGTGCATGTGTCCATGGATATATACAGAAAAACATCAAAGAATAGAACCATCTTTGAATAGACAGAACAAAATTAGTCTAGTTTTTTCCTACCACGTCCAGTCTTCAGATATTTTACTTTGCTTGTTGAGGCAAGCTTGTCTAATTTGACACTTAGAAAGTGAGTACACAAGTAGAGCATTACTCAAACCATCTTCAGGTCTAAGTATCAAATTAGATAATAAGTGTGTCTATTTGGACACTAACTTTTTCTAAAGTAGAAATGCTTATGCTATTTTTATGCAAATCTTTAATTTATTCAAGATTTTCTATAAGAAGTGACCACAAGGTAGAAAGGAAGCAATGAGCTTAGTGTTTCAAGATCAAACCTAAACATTATAATAGAAGTGTAATTTACTGCTGAGAGCATCATACTCAACATTTATTTAACTGTGCTAAAACCAGTTTGCCCAGTCAATACCTATAAAATGTTGTACTAGTGCCCCCAGCTGGTTAAAATATAGAACTACCAAAAAACATGTTCCATTAAGTTGATGGAATCATCTTCAGAAATTTCTGAAACTCCAGCCTGGGATCGAAGAATGGACATGATATCATTAAACAAATTTTCAAAGCCATTCTGTAAACAGATATTTGCCATTTCTTGCCACTTTTCTAAGGAGCAAAATAAATCACCCATCACAAGATGCTCTATTAAAGCTGGAAGAAAAAAAGAAAAAGAATATTAAACTATGGAACTTCCTCTTGCTTGATAATCCATACTTAGCAAGCTTTCAAAAATGAAGAAATCCATTTCAACGTAGTTATTCTCAAAGTTGGCATTGGTCTAGTAAGTTCCATGCTATGACAAATACAACAGTGCTCAAGTATGACTCTGTGACAAGTGCTCAGCCCCAGCCAGCTCTTGTACATTCTTCATGCTAATACCTTCTCTGTCTTTTCCTTCATCATTCACCATTAACTGCACCAACTCAATCCCCTAGCACCCCCCCACACACACACTCATCTTCTTCACATAAGGTAGATGGTGTTGAAGGGTCTACGGCAGTGAGCTCAGAAAGTAGAGGCCTCTTCTTACAGTCAGTAGGCACTACTACAACCAATTAAGAGTAAGAACCCAATGCTTGGATTTTCATTATCCTTTAAATAATTTCCTAAATGCTATAGTAGTGCTGCCCAAGAGTTCAAGAAACTCCTTAGCAAACTGCACATCCTTTCTCTACATAGAGACTTGTTAATCATGTAGTATCTATAACCAATATTGTCCTTTAAAAAATAAAAAGTTTGTTTTTAAAGAAATCTAATATGGTGGCTGGAAAGATGACTCACTCAGAGGTCAAGAGCACTGGCTGCTCTTACAGAGTCCCTAAGTTCAACTCCCAACACCCACATGGTAGCTCATAACTGTCTCTATCATTAATTCCAGGAGATCTGACACTCTCACACAGACAAAACACCAGTGAACATAAAATAAAACTAAATGGATCATTAAAGAAATCAAATATAATTTACTTTTAAAATAGTAACTCTCTTTGATATTATCAATTATTTATTTACTCTGTGTATAAGGGATGCATATGAGGTTGTAGATGTATGTGTTCATGCATATACACTTGAGTGAAACCCTTAAGAACTATCAACCTTCTATTCTTGAGACAGGATCTCTTATTGGCCTGAAGGTTTCTCTTTTGAGTACTATCATCACTACCACTTTATTTTGAACACAATTGTTATTTTCCTATCAAATATTCTAGTTACTACCTGTAATGATAAATTCAGAATATTAAATTATCTTCCTCAACATATTTTCAGGTAGTTAACTATTCTTTCTTTGGCCTTAGACAATAATTTAAAAAGTTATTTACTAAAGTCTATAAAAAATTAATAAAAAGGGTGAAAAATGTAAAATCTTCAACTTCACTGCAAAGTTACATTAAGAGAGAATATCATAGGTAAATATTTATATAATGAATCTATAAACTAAATTATTGATAGCTAATTAATATTTAAGATACATATGAATGATAATGGTTAATTATATAAAGCTTTTATAAGAGTGTTGCTTCTTGTAATGATTATGGCATTCTCATAGGGCTTAGTAAAAATTTTTCATTCTAATTACTCCAAAAGAGCATATCCCAATGCCAATAGATTTACTAATATGGTAATCTTCACATTTATAAACTCTAAAGTTAACTTTGAAAAATTTGAGTTATGTTATATTTAATCATCTTGAACTCCTCCCTAAATAACTAATTATTACTTCTTTCACAACAGCACTTGAATCTACTTACTTATGGTAAAATGTTTCTGAAAATAACTCTTGTCTTCAAAGAGAATAAACTTTGGTCAGATCTCAAAATCAAGTTAATAATATGCTTTAAGATAATTTAAAACGGGGGCTGGAGAGATGGCTCAGCAGTTAAGAGCACTGACTGCTCTTCCAGAGGACCAGGGTTCAATTCCCAGCACCCACATGCCAGCTCACAACTGTCTGTAGTTCCAGTTCCAGGCAAACACCAAGGCAAATAAATAAAAATAAATAAAGTTTAAAAAATAAAGATAATTTAAAACTATGTACTCAATTTGCTATCTTACAGTGTTCTCAGCTTGTTCTAAGCTTAACTTGTCTTTAAGAAAATAATGTAACCTTCCTTACTATATCTTGGACTTCCCATTTAATTACTTTTTACAACTGAAGCCAAATACATAGTTTTAATCTTTTAAAAAATTTTTTTATTCTTATGTACATTTTGTTTCTATGTACATTGGTGTTTTGCCTGCATGTATGTCTGTGTCAGGGGGTCAGATCTTGGGGTTACAGGCAGTTGTTAGCTGCCATGTGGGTGCTGGGAATTGATCCTGAGTCCTCTGGAAGAGCAGTCAGTGCTCTTAACCTGAGCCATCTCTCCAGCCCTGAATAGTTTTAAACTATGTACTTTTCTATACCTTTGACCAAAAAGTAGTGTAGTGTGTGTGTGTGTGTGTGTGTGTGTGTGTGTGTGTTGTGATAATCATTTGTTGAAGACAGCAAACAAGGTTGGACAGTAGTAGTGCCTACCTTTAATCCCAGCACTCAGGAGGCAGAAGCAGGCAGATCTCTGTGAGTTCCAGGCCAGCTTGGTCTATAACACCAGTTCCAGGATAGCTAAGACTGCTGTACAGAGAAACCCTGCCTAGGGAAAAAGAAAAAGAAGAAGAGGAGGAGGAGGAAGAAGAAGAGGAAGAAGAGGAGAAGAAGAAGAAAAGAGAGAGGGTGAGGGAATGGCGGACAGAAGGAAGAAAGAAAGGAATCAACTGTGGTTTTGAGTGCTGTTCTAGGTCAGTAAAGTAATTTTTTCCCTTGTAAAAACTCTGTTAAAGATTTCTTTAGAAAAGTATTTTCAGGGGCTGGAGAGATGGCTCAGAAGTTAAAAACACTGATTGTTCTTCCAGAGGTCCTGAGTTCAATTCCAGCAACCACATGGTGGCTCACAGCCATCTATGATGACATCTGGTGCCCTCTTCTGTATACTGTATACATAATAAATAAATCTTTAAAAAAAAAAAAAGGGAAAGTATTTTCATTCTTTCCCACACCATGTTTTCTGTGCTATTAAACAAATATAGAGCAAACCTTTAGTTAGGGACAGACAGGCAACAAGGGCAGACAGATCAGATACACACAACAGGCAGTTGACAGAACACAGACAGAACACAGGGAGACTCGTGGAGAATTCAAAGTTGGGCTCACTCTTGGTCTACAGTATGCCAAGTAGAAGGCTTCTTTTTCCTTTTTTTTTATTTTCCAAAGGCACACTACAGGTACACTTACCTTTCTCACCATTACTGATTTCCTGAAGTAGCTTAATGCCAACTTTTTTCATATCCACAGAAAACAGATGAAGTACAGCAAGCCCAAAAGATAAAAACGGTGGTTTTCCATTCCTTTCTTGAGTGAGACATTTAATTAACTCAGTTTCGGGACATGCTGTTATTAGCTGTATCAGGTCATCTGAGAGTGAAAATGAAAACCCAAATGTCACCATCCTGATGTGGCAAGCCAACTAGACATAGAGAGCCAATCAACATCCTTCCCATACTTATAAGTTCCTCTTTCACTCCAATCTAAATCCAACAATATTTTCTTCAATTTCAAACAAAATAGGAAAGAATAAAGGACAATCCAGAGCAAGGAGTATCTGAAAATATATATTAAATAATATTTAGGAAAAGAATGTGTTGGCAGTCAGGAAGTTGACTTCTAAGCACAGACCCACCAGTTACTATGATTCTGTCTTCACACTTGAAAAGTACTATAGTTGTAGAGAATTTATAAGATTTTATAAGGTATTTATCTTGTCTGTTTTTAAGTTATAAATGAATGTAGTTGACCTTTTAAAATTATTAACCTATGTGTGTGCATGTATGTGGATGTGTGCATTTATTTTTGCTCATATACAGACCAATTTCTAGTGAGTATAATATCATCTTTATTTTTTTGTGCTACAGAGAAAATAGAACTCAGTTATTTCCCCCTAAAAGTATTAAGTATTTAGAAATTCAAAAGTGAAGAGTTTAAGAATTAATTAACAAAGCTGGGCACAATTGCAGGTGTCGGTATCCTAGCACTCAACAGGCTGGAGGAAGGAGGCTGTGAGTTTGAGACCCTGGGCTATACAGCAAGTTTGTTTGTAATAAACCAATGTGAGTTTTTATTATTATTATTTATGTGTGTGTATGTGGATGTGCTAGGTGGCGGCAGCAGCAGGTGAGTGTTGGTTCTCTCCTTGCACCACATGGACCCTAAGAACTGAACTCAGATCATCCATCTTAGAGGCAAGCTGTTTAAGTAGTTAGAAGTTGCTAGCATGCAGCCATTTTCATGACTTATTTTGTGGGTGGGGTGGAAAGGAACATACTTGTGATAGCAGGAGTCCATTCTCTTTCCCTCACACTCAGGTCACCCAACTTCGTCACTACTGAGCCATCTTGTTGTGCCAACATTTTATCATGTTAAAATGGTTTAAAATACTATCCAAACACAACCTAAAACTACAATTATGGTTTTATGTTTGCAAATCCTATATAGTTTCCTAAATTTTCAATAGAAGATAATCCTATTAGGTCACAAGAGAGGTGATTTTCAGAATGATTTCTAGGTCTTTCAAGAACTATTATAAGTGCAATTTCTATCTAAGAGGTAATACAGGATAACCTAGTATTTACTGAACAAATATCTGTGTGCCAGGAGCTAACAAATAGTAATTAACTGACCTTTCTACTCAGAGTTAGTGATATATTGTCATTTTGAATTACAAATAGGCTTTGAGATGTTGATCACCTCATGATCATGATACATATACATGATATAATGTAAAATGGTCTATCTGGTCCCCAATATTCATACCTTTCCCCACCTGAAAGTGCATAACTATACACATGTAAGAATATTCTGTATGCCTACATGTGTGTATGTATACATGAACACATGTGCATACATACATACAAAGAGAAAAAAAGGAGATAGAGAGAAGAAACAGATAATTCCAGGACAACCAGGGCTATACAAAGAAACTTGGTCTCAGAAAAAAAAAAAATCAAATAAGCAAACAAGAAAATATTTTCTTAGAAAATTAACAAGTTAATGGCTTGAATCACTCAGTTTTAATATCTAAAATTAACCTATCCCTCTCTACTACACTCAGTGGTTATTCAAACTTCTCTCCTGTAAATTGATTTCTTTACTGGTATTACCTACAGGAGTTGATATCTAATTAAAAAGGGTAGCATTTCAAATCTGACCTCCTTTGCTTACTGCCCTTCAGATCTGCTTTCCTGCTCTTTGCTGGAGACATGTCAGTCATCTTATCTCCCACATGTTGCCCTAATATACACGTAAACTTGTTACTTGCTTCATCCACACATGCCTAGAGCAGTGGTTCTCAAAAGACAGTCTTGCGGGAGCCCACAGAGACTCCATCTTGTGTCTTGATTCTATTTTGACTCAAGATCAAAGAGTTCAAGCTTGTTTTTGCTCCTCAAGACTGAATAACAGATATCTGGCCAAAGGGTGAGGCCACCTGATGTCCTGAGAATTAAGGAGGTGTTTACAATTGTCTTTTCCTTGAACCATAGTGTCCTTAAGATAAAGAAGTCTTTTTGCCTCCTTGCTTTCTGTCTATTAAAGCTATGAGAGATAAATTAGGGGGAGCATATTCACTGACAGTCCTCCCAATTTTATTCTGTGTCTCTTCTTACTCCTCACTATCTTATTCAGGTGCTGTTTGACAGGTCGGCTGGTCCCGACACTGTCTATGGTCCACAATGTCATAACTTCTAAGCTGCTTGTCTTTTTTGTTCTCAATCTCCTACTAACATACAGAGGAATTTTCTGGAGGGCATATGTGTGGTATTACAGCAGACACAAGGAGCCATCTATTTTCTTCTCCTTGTGGAAGACTAGGCAACATCTATCGCCTTCCTCCAAAGGTCCCAGTGACAAACCAAAGCTCAATTCTACCAAAGCTCCCCTGGAGAATCATGAGTTTATTAGGCTTACTTGTAGAGGAGGGTTACTGGCAAGAGTGTGGGTGACCTCAAAGCCACATAGGAAACTCTTCCCCAAGCATTAATGATGTCTTTGCCATAGAGGTCTAGATGGAGCTCATTTCCCCAGTCTTCTCCATCCTATAAACGTTTCCCTCCCTGAGACACCAAAGGCACATGCAATTGGAACAGAAGTACGATCTGTTGGGAGGAAGCTGATACTCAGGAGATGGTCCTAAACCCTCCTGGCTCTCTCAATAGTCAGCAACCTCCACTGTGATGATCTTTCCTAACTGGGCCCAGCTGAACTCATGAAGATGCACGATGTTTGGTTGAGAGGAGAGAGCTCAACACCCAGACATTACAAAGATTTAGAAAAATGTAAAATAATGCAACTCTTTTGACTAAATTGTTTGACTTTTGAAAAATAGTGGTTTTTCATAAAATTATTTATGACATGTAAGGGGTTTATTATTGCTACTTTAAATAAGCTGCTAATTGAAATTTAGTTATATATGCATACATATATATACACATAAAAATATTTGTGTGTGTGTATAAAATCACTGTAACAGTTCAAGTGAGACCTAGAATAGAACATTTGAGAAGTTGTGATCTAGAATAAACCAGTTTCCAGATAGATGCTTACTAAATTCACTTTAATGGTTGAAAAGGTGGATAAGCAAATAATTTCAGGCATTTTGGTTATGCTTCTAAGTTTTGGTTTTTGATATAGTGTCTTGCTATGTATCCTAGGCTGGCCTGGAAGTTGTCATATATAGCAGACTGGTCTCCAGCGTGTGATCTTCCTATCTTAGCCACCTAAGTGCTAAGAATAAAGGCATGTACCACCATGACCAGCTTTGATTTCAGCCTTTATTCTAGAAATGGTTAAAGGGGAAAAATAAATACAATCTTTATTTCTTTAAAAAAATTTGTATTTTGGGGGGCTGAAAAGATGGCTTAGTGGTTAAGAGCACTGGCTGCTCTTCCAGAGGACCCAAGTCCAATTACCAGCAACCACATCGTGGCTTACAATCCTCTTTATATAAGAAGATTTGGTATCCTCTTCTGAGATGCAAGCAGAATAAATCTTAATTTTTTTAATTTATACTTTTGGATCAAAATGTTTTTAGTAACTGCCCTTGCTTTGTTTGGTTTTGGTTGCTTTTTAATTTATAAATATAGAAGAAGCATGTCTTTATAAAGCAGAAGTCTTAAGAAACTGGACCTGCTATTACAGTCTAAGCAGTACCCTGACAAGTTATGCTGTACCTACTAAAACAAAATCAGGAAGTTGGAAAGATGGCTCTGTGGTTAAGAGCAATGGCTGCTCTATCAGAGACCCTACATTTGTTTCCAGCACCCATATGGTGGCTCATAACATCTGTAATTCCAGTTCCAGAGGACCTAACCCCTGGCCTCTGTGGACACCAGGCACGGATCTATCATCATTATAAAACTATTTCAGGAAAAGAGCATTTAATGCCTGAGGGCAGAGTAGGCCTGCCTGACAGCCAATAGATTCAAAAGTTTGCACCAAAAGTTCAGTCAGCAGAAAGTTAAGGGCTTGGGTTTGCTCCAAAAGGGTAGCCAATGGTTGCTATACCCCATACCCCTTTGCCCAATCCTGGAATGCCAAGATACATAGCACCCCGCTTATGTGTGCTTTTCTTTAAAAACCCCTCACCCCTGGGCTCCTGGCCAAAACCTTCTGATTGCTGAAACAAAGGGTTTTGACCCAGGTTTGTTTGTACCTGTCCAAAGCAATAGACAAACTCTCATGTGTTTACATCAAACCCAGCTCCCTGGTAGTCTTTGGGGGTCCCTCAACATGGGTGCAACACCAGCACTCACACCGCAGCTAACAATGGTCTGTAACTCCAAGATCTGACACCCTCACGTAGACATACATGCAGGTAAAGCAACAAGGCAGATAAAATAAATATAAAGAAAGAAACTACACTTGTGTGTGTATTCATATGTATGTGTATTCATGCAAGCCAGTGGATAACTTCCAAGTATCATTCTCTGAAGTACTATCATTTTGTATTCTTTTTTTTTTAATTTGTCTACTTAAATGTGTGTGTGTGTGTGTGTGTGTGTGTGTGTGTGTGTGTGTGTGTGCTTGTGTGTGTCTGTGAACAGTCTCCTCAGAGAAGAGGGCACCAGATCTTCTGGACTAGAGTCAAAGACAGCTGTGAGTGATCATGTCCTCCGGAAGAACAACTCTTATCAGCTAAGCCATTTCTCCAGCTCTCACACCCAGTTTCTTTACCTTTATTTTTATTTTTTGTCCCTTTGTTTGAGACCAGGGTCTCTTTAGCTAGTCTGGAACTTACTATGAAGGCAGGCTAGCCTTGAACTCTGAGAGATCTGCCTGCCTCTACCTCTGAGTACTAGGATCAAAGGCGTACAACACATGCCTGGACCACACCTAGCTTCTTAACATAGGTTATGGGATGAGATCAGACTCAAGCTGCTATGTTTCCAAGGCAAGCTTTTTTGTGGACTAGGCTATGTATCTCTCTAGGTCCAAAATCTCACATTTTGTTCAATAAAAATTCACTAATATACCCATATTTCATATCTAAACACTAATATTGTTGTGTCCAGAGCTCAACCTACAGAGAGACCACCGAAGCCAGAAATGTCCAGAATGCAAACAGCAAGGTTTATTGGTAGCACAATACAAGCCAGGCAGGGAGCAAACTTCAACCTTCTGTGACAACAGAGCAGGAAGTAGTTGGCGCCCTTAGCTACACGGGGTTTTTCATAGGAAAAAGTTACAACAAAGTTGGTTGCTTGGAGACAGGGTGCTGACATGCTACTGATTGGCTCGTGCTTAGGGTCTTTCTGCCCCAGAGTATCTTTACACCCCACCTAGATGGATCCCACTGGGACCCTACCTATGGTGGCTGGTTTTTCCCAGAACTAGTCAAGTGAGAATCTATTCCTTTCCCAGACCTGGGCTGATGTTTTGGCTAATCTCCCAGAGCTGGGCAGGTATTGTTCTCTCAGAACTGGGGAGGCCCCCTGCTAGGTCTATTCTTTTAGGACATGTTCTTTTCCCAGGACTGATCAGGCATGACTATTCTTCTCCCAGACCTGGGCAGCACCCCCTTGCCAGAAATAAGAAACTAAACTTTATTTTACCTTTTTATAAAATAGCTACTAGAATGCATAATGAGGTTTCTTGAGCTAAGTTTTCTCTCTTTAAATATAATTCTTTCACATAGAAAAACAGTACAGAAATTAGTTATACAATACATAATTTATTCAACAAATTTTAGTAAAGTGATTCCCACACACTATACTAGACTACTCTGTTACTGTGTAATTACTGGCAATGTCCCAGTGTGTCTCAGCCTCTCTGAGAAAACATAAAGTGTTTCTGTCTATAAAGCAGATATTATAACAAACCTTACTTCAGACTCAACAGAAGAGTTAAGTGAAACAATGCACATAAGCAGCTAGCTCCTACTCTCAGTAATGTTAGGTGTGCTGTCATTAAGTGAAGACATGAAGAGCTTTAAAATAAGTAAGTAATGGCTTAAAATTACTATGCTTCTGCTATTTTGCAACCTCTTTATTTCTTTTTTTATATTTGTTTGTTTTTGCAACTTCTTAAGATAGAGGCAAACATATAACCTAAAAATGAAGATTGGCTTAGGCCTGAGAACTGGGAGCTGCCAGGACTGTGGGTACCTTAAACTCACTCTGGTTGAGATTCATAACCCATTCACTGAACTAAGCTCAGACTACTATTCATAGTTTGCTCAGATCATATTCCATTATAAGCTAAGTATCAAAATTCTGAAATAAATATTATTTCACTGATGCTTCATTTATAATTATTATAGTACATATTATTATATATACATTATATATGAAATTTTAAGTTATTCTAAAATCCTTTATGTAATATGGTACACCATATGAAGTAAATTTGTCTTTAATACTACATATTTCTAAAAATAGCCACATATTAAATGCTTTCTTTGAGAAAATACATAATGCATATCATGAAATTCAATTTACTCTATCTTATTTTCATGTAAACTTACAAAGGAAATCTCCTATCAGTATGTATAAAAATATTTTATAAGCTAAGTTTCAAACAATGCCAGCTCCTATGAAACCATATATAAGTAAATATACAGTTATAAGTAGGCTTTTTTACTTACCAGAGGTAAAGTCCTTAAACTGCTGTATATATTCCATGGCTTCATTAATCTGACCCTGTTTACACAGGCAAAGAAGAGTTTTCTTGTGTAGACCACATTCATTGTAGATAATCTGAGCTAAAGCCAAGCAGCTGGGCCTCTGGTAGGTGTTCTGTTCTCCATAAGCAAAAATAATATCCCCTGCCTTCTCAGAAAATGTCAGCCTGAAGCAAGCAGATCATCAAGGCACATGTCAGAAATTTCTTGATGAGTGGCTGAGACTGAAATATCTGAATATTCAGGTCTCTAAGTGTGGATTATAAATAACCTATAAGAATTTTAAGCCAATAAGCAATTGATGATGAGGTAGAAATTAAACACACTTGGGGTCTTTTAAACCAAAACCAATCAGCACTTACTCCTTTGGGGAAGTATTTTGGTAAACTCCCCTGCAAAGACTGACAGAATTGCCAGGTAAGCAAAATTTGCATGCAATTGGGGGGAGGTTTCAATACTCTTATAAGTTACCTAAAGTCTGTCTAGATTCTGCAGAATAGACAAATTTATTAGACTTAGATAGTGGGAACAAGTTGGGCTCATAATTAGATTTGCAAGCATCTGCACTAAAAGGAAAACCCCATTTTCGAATTATATCCTGTTTTCCTAAATTTCTCATGTGCTCCCTCCACCCCAACATCCAGCTCTAAGTGTGTCAGCACCTGTTAGTTTTAATGCTATAGATAGTAAGAAGGAAGTGAGAAAGGAGAAACTGAGGAAGCAGTTCTTTTCAACCAGTTCAACTTCATTATTTCATTCGCTACAATATTTAAATGTGCCTGTTTATATACAATACAGTGAACCAACCAACAGTACTCAGAAATTCTCAGCATAAGCCAAAAGAACATTTGGTATGATCAGAAAAATCACTTCTAATTAGTGCTTACATGAAAATTGTGCTTTAGCTATATTTTTAATAATTGGCTGCAAAGTAGCAGAACTCACATAATACTGGTGGTGTCTGTATACTTCTAACAAAATTCAAGTAGCATTAAAATAAAATCTTGATACTTCTACAAATGCTTCATAATTGATCATTCTGTAAATAAGGACTCTGTATTTGTTGAGGTGGAGAGTGGATGGGTAATTCAAGACTCAGAAGGTTCAATTTTTCAAGTTAATAGGTGTGAAAGACTGGGCCCATCCCCCCAAGGTGGTGCAGCTCCAAGCATGCTTTGTGTGTGAAGTACAGCTAAGGCTTTGCTATGTCCTTCCTGGTTTGACTGCACTCAGCTTTACTAGGAAGCCCAGAGTTCCATCTCTACTCCCACCCCATAGACAGGCAAACCTCCACACACCAGCACAAACCTGCCAGTCTGCAGGAGATGACTTCTCAGTGTAACCACCCATGTCTCTCTCAATATATATTGCTTCCTGGGTTATAATACATGTGTCCATAAACTGTCTAAAATCAGGTTCCTTGCCTTTTCCCTCCCAAGAAGTATGCTACTGACCAATTTTTCTGTGTTCATGTCATTCAGCTTCCATGTGCTGTTAAGTTGCTATGTTTTATCTTGTGTCCTCCACTGATGTGACTTTTAGTCTGAGCTCTTTGTGATTGAACCTTCATAGGCAATTTCTAATTAATTCCAACAGGAAACTGAAATAAATCCTAAAACACAGTATTTATATCAAAGTATTAGCTGGATGTAGTGTGACAGGCCTGTTATCCCAGCAGGAAGAAGATGGAAGCAGAGGGATTTAACTTGGAAACCAGTCTAGGCTACACTGGAAAAACTCTAGTTCACAAACAACAGAATATTCTAAGTCAGAGAAAAACAGCCGTATTACTCATATGTCAAAATTAAGTTAGCAGCTTAAAATTGCTTACTTTTCCTGGGTGATCCAGTGGGTAACTAAATCAAGACGTTTTTCAGATAGTCCACATTTGATTCCCTCCAGGGTTAGGTCAGCATTAATAGGACGTTTGAAAGCCTGACTAGTGCTAAATATAGCCTCAAAAAACAAGAGTAATGGGAGAGGCTTTCCTCTAATTTTTCCAATAGCTACAAAAAGAAAATGAGAAGTTTGAGTCAAATACATTAAAAATTAGTTTGCCTTTTATTTTATATAACTATTTTAACTTCCTTTCATTTTCTAATCTTTTAACAATGGATACAGAATACATTTTATAACAGTATTGCTATGTATCACTATAAATCACTATATACCACTATATATCGCTATGTAGGCCATATGAGGATGGGAGCCGAGACTGCAGTGATTGGTCTGCAAGCCAAAGGATGCCAAAGTTACTGAGAGCCAACAGAAGCTCAGATATTTCCCAGTTCATAGACCTATAATCTATACAACTATCAGTGGCTAAAGAGGTCACAGACCTTAGAGGAGAATCCATTATAGCTATTTTCATACCAATAGAGTTTCTAATTGGATTGTAAATACTTATCCACACAGATAAGTGTAGATCTCACCCCTCATCAAAGAAGCTTCATTTTATAGCAGATGGAGATTATTGTAGAGATCCACAACTGGTCAAAATGCAGAGAAAAAGAGACTGAGGTGCTTAACTCCAAATAATGCATCTACAACATAATCCCAAGGGCTCAGGAAAATCACAGAAGAGGGTGCAGAAAAATCATAAGAGCCTGAAGGCCAGGACTCCTTTTATTGATACTATCTTCTAGACATTGCAGGGAAGCTGCACCCATGGAATCTTAACAATACATAAAAAGAAGTCCTGTGTAAGCAGGGCAGTGGTGGCACACATCTTTAGCTCCAGAACTCAGGAGGCAGAGGCAGGCAGACCTCTGTGAGTTCAAGGCCAGCCTAGTCTACAAAGTGAGTTCCAGGACAGCCAGGGCTACAGCAGAGAAGCCCTGTCTTAAAAATAGAACAAACAAACAAAAAGACCTGTTTGACAACACCAGTTGACATACCAACACGATGGAGGTGCGGGATGGATTTCACAAGATACCACCACTAGATGAAGAGCTACAGAGGAACAGTGGCTGTTGAGAGACAGAGAATTCCAAGTAAATGGGCAACACTAAATAGACTCAGGGTGTGTGTGTGTGTGTGTGTGTGTGTGTGAGAGAGAGAGAGAGAGAGAGAGAGAGAGAGAGAGAGAGAGAGAGAGAGAGAAGGGGGGAGGGAGAGAGAGAGGGAGAGGTGAATGTAGTTTTTTTTCTAAAGAACACAACCAATTATAACTATTAGTTATTGGTAACTGTGTATATCCAGTAGCTAGTCACTGATTTAACTTTGCTAACTGTATTTCCCCCAAAGAGTGAACAAAGTTGATGAGTTGGTGGATATTCTGTGCATTGGAGCAAGTTCAGATAGTAAGACTTCTAACTTACATGTTAGCAACCTAACATTATTCTAGTCACCTGAAAAGTAGTAATTGGGGTAAAAGATAAGTCCCTGAGGCTCACTGGCCAGCCAGCCAATCCTAATACTAGCAATTAGGAGGCAGAGACAGGCAGATCTC
Source organism: Sigmodon hispidus (assembly GCA_004025045.1). NCBI lineage: Eukaryota > Metazoa > Chordata > Mammalia > Rodentia > Cricetidae > Sigmodon > Sigmodon hispidus. The sequence goes on from PVIH01005895.1 coordinate 74,519, forward strand.
TGTGAGCTCAAGACCAGCCTGGACTACAGAGCTAGTGCCAGGACAGCCAGGGCTACACAAAGAAACCTGGTCTTGAAAAGAAACAAACAAAAGATTTCAGTAGAATAGCATGGACCTTTTGCTTTGTTTTGAGATGTGATTTCTCTGTGTAACAGTCCTGGAATTCACTTTGTAGACCAGGCTTGTACCACCGCCCAACACTTACATTCTTGATATTTCAAAAATATTTAATCTTTCAACCTACAAGCAGAAGATATCTTTCCATTTATTTATATTTTCTTCAATTATTTAGAAACCAAATTTGGGATTTAGAAACCAAAATTCCATGAAGGGTTCCAGGTTTTTTGTGGCTTGGGATAAATTCCCCTCCCCTCATTTAGAGTTGTTCAGCATAGACAAATAAGAGTGGGCTGACTGGCTCACAGCTCATGTGCAGGGCCTGCCTGGACATGTCCTGGAGGCAGGTCAGTCACAGGGGCCATCGGGGTTACCTCTGGAAATATTCTCCTTATTTATATATGGCCGCCTTCCACAGATGCCTGTTTGTCATGGGCTATTAGAGTTCCATATTCCCTGATAGTGTGAGAAGACCCTGTACCCCACATAATAACAACAACAATAATAAATATGATATAATAATGTCTACTGCATGTTCTATTTATTAAAAAAAACTTACCTATGGTTACTGAAAGCAAATTAGTGGTTGCATGGAGTCTGGGACTGTGGACAGTAGTTGGTGTGAGAAATGGAAAGTAATGGGAAGAGGAAGACATTAACGAGCATTAGAGAGCTTACTGGTGATGTCCACATGACAATGTTATGGGCAAGTACATATGTCACTCTTAGCAAATTATATACTTTATATGTAGAATTTGAGCTGGGGTGTATCTCAATGGTAGAGTTCATAAATGAAGCCTTGTGTTTCACACTTAGCATCATACCCATAAAATGTATGATTTATTTCATGTATGTTAATTTACTACACACCAAAAAATTTTTTTTAAAAGGATGGAGCAAATTTGACAAATTAGTATTATAAAATCTTGATGGTGAATATATTAATACTATTTTCTTCATGCTTTTCTGTATGTGAAATATTTCAGAATTTAATTTAGAAAATTTAATTAAACTCCTAATATTACAGCTAAGGAAACAGTAAATAATAAAGATGGGGTAATGAAGGACTAGACTCTCAGTAATATTATTTTCACTCTATTAAGAAAAAGTAAAGTATAATTTGCATATGTATTTCAAAAAGATTTGCTTACCCTTAAATTTATTCATTGTACCAGTATTTTGAAGAATTCTTCTTGGACTGTTTGCTGCAAAACAAGCTGCCTTCTCATATTCACCAAGGGAGATTAATTCATTAAACCTACAGTGATTGGATTTTAAAACACATTACAATGATACAAAAAATAAAATATTAGAAATTAAGTACAGTGGTATAGTGAAAAACAAAAGTAATCCAATAAGTCATAACTAGATTTATCTATTCAGTGTGGTGTTCTCTCCAGTATTAGAGTTCTAAGGTTTGTTTTGCCTGTTTGTCTTAAATTCTCACCTTCTGAGTAACTTTGAACCTGACCCTGCATTTTGTCCCCACAGGCTGAACAAAGAAAACAGGGGGGAGGAATTTGGCTTCTTTTCCTCAGATGAGCAAGAAAGAGCTACCGGCTTAGATACTCAGCCTTGAGGAAATAACTGACATGGATCAGCTTAGCTGGACACCAAGAGGAGCTCAGAAGTCAGGTCTGTCCGTATCAAACTCCTCTCTTCTGCACACAGCAAAGATCCTACACTAACCATCAGGAAAGCGGGTCATACAGTGCCACAGAGGAATGGTGAGCAAAGTAGGAAAACACCAAGGAAAATCTTGGGGACATAGTGGCCATGCCTTTACTTCTAGCACTGAAGGTAGAAGCAGGTGGTTCTCTGTGAGATCAAGGCCAGCATGGTTTATAGTGTAAGTTCCAGGACAGCCAGTGCTACATGGAAAAACCCTGTCTCAAAAAACCAAAACCAAATAAACAAAAAGATTCTGAATCTCAACAAAGATTTTCCTCTAATAAGAAATACCGCAGTAGACTGAAAACTCCATGTGGCTGGAGTCATCTGAAGAAATGGCTTGGTCTGTGAAGTGTTTGGTACACAACACCCACCTACACACTGGCACAGCAGGGTGCTTCTAGTCCTCATGCTGACAAAGCAGAAGAACTCTCAGTGTTCTGTGAAGCTTGATGACCCAAGCTTGACCTCAGGAACCCATATCAAGGAGAATGGAAAAAATCTGACTCCAGGGACTGGAGAGATGGCTCAGAGGTTAAGAGCACTGGCTATTCTTCCAGAGGACCTGAGTTCAATTCCCAACAATCACATGGAGACTCACAACCATCTATGATGAGCCCTCTCCTGGTATGCAAGCAGGCATGTAGACAGAACACAGTCTCTACGGAGTTTTCCTGAGATCTCCAGTCTACCCACATGTGTACACTCACTTTAATAATAATAAATAAGTAATAAACAAGATGGGGAAGCAGTTGAAGACTTAACACTGACTCACCCATCTGTGCATGCACATACAAACAAATATGCACAAAAAATTAAAAAAATTTACATTGGGTGGCTCATCACCATGTGACTCCATCTCTAGGAGAGCTTACTCCTCTGGTATTTGTGTGCATGAAATTCATGCACATAAACACATGTATGTACACATACTAATAAATATTTTAAAAATGATATTAAATTTTTAAAATATATAGTATAAAAATACTCACTTTATACTGTAACAACAAACAAATCAACAAGGGAAAACATTAAGATCATGGATATTACATATCTAAATACATTCCTGATAGCTTGTAAATTAACCTCAGAGTATTTACATGCATCTAGGGTAGTGTATCTCAGCTGCATTAGTTCATGCTCTCTGCTCCTGGCTGTGGGTGTAACACTCCAACTGCTCTTCAAGTCCCTAGGCCCTAGACCTCCCTACAGTGATGGTCTGTAACCTAGAATTAAGCAAGAAATACTTAAATATGCTAGTAGTGCCAGGGCCATACAATGGATCAAGGAATTTAGATGCTTCCCATTAGGCCTGACCACCTCATGATAGAAAACCAAACACTCCTACAAATTGTCCTCTGACTGCTATGCCCCTACCTACAAATTAAATAAAGTATAATTAAAAATAAAAGTAATATTATATATGTATCAAGTAACTTAATATATCATATAATAAAAATTACAAAAGAAGACTACATTACCCATGGTAATCTAAAATTATATGATAAACTCACAGATTTTCATTACAATCTATCAAAAAATTCTAACTTTTTTCTAATTCTTCAACTGACAGATTTTTTTCTTTTTTTTTTCCAGTTTCCCCTCCCTCATCTCTTCCTGTCCCCCTCTCCACCTCCAGCCTACCTCACCCCCATCCACTCCTCCTCCAGGAACAGAATTCTTAAATTACAAAGGAAAAACCTATGAGTTAGCACTCAAGAGTTGGGCAGAAGGATTTGTAGTTCAAGGTTGTTCTGTACTACACAGTGAGGCTTTTTGGGTTGTGAGATGTTATCATAAAACAATCAATCAAACAAACAAAAATAAAAGCAACAACAAAAACCCACCCAAAACAAATAAACAAACCTCAAATACAAATGATATTTGCCTTTCAATGTAGTAAAGCATAATTATAGCTTCTTTTGTCTTGCTTGGGTCATCTTCAAATATCTCATCAACAATGCTTTCATCACCTAAGTATTAAAAGACAATTTGTAATGATATGAAAGGCTATTTATTTAGCTGAAGGAAATAATGGACTTGTTTAGAGTCTACAACTTACTGCTTTGGTTTCAAACAACACCAACCCTTTCCTAAAAGGGGCCACTTCCCTCCCTCCCTGGCCTCACTCTCAGGACACCCTCAGGTTGTCTTTTCCTCTCTCTTTTTAAAATTTTGGTCCTGGAGACTCACTGAGTCATCTCCAGCCCCAGGTTTTCTTTTACCCATCATCAGTCAGGTGCTGAAGGAAGAAACACAAAAGTGGAGTAGGAGAGAGCTACAGGAGGTAAGTGTGTTCTAGAAAACCCTTCAGCTCAGGGGGACGTGCCTTCTACTGTTCATGATAATTAAGGAGACAGATGAATTACCGCAGATTGCTTTGGTTTTCTGAATTTTCTCCATGATGTCTTGAAATGGGATTCTCAAGTTGTGCTTTATCCATGTAGTAAGTGTGTGTGAAATAACCTGCAGTCTTTGATGGCTATAAAAGAGCATCAATAACACCCTGAGCTAGGATCACACAGCAGAGTGTGAGAGTAAACCTAAGCTAACTGATGTTCATACCGAAACTGCAGGTCTTTGTTCAGAGTTTCAGCTATATCTCGGCGTTTTAGTAACACAATCATTTCCTCATCCAGATCGGCCTTCTTTTGGGCTGGTACATACTCTGTTGACATATCTTGCTTTCGTTGTATATATTTATCTTCAAGAAGCTGCTTATATTTATTGAGAGCATCCAGATTGACAGATTCTTGAAGAGTCATCCCTGGAGGAAAAATAAATAGGCTGAGTCTCATGTAGGGTGATTTATTGTATTATAAAATAATTTAGAATTGGTAACAGAAACTTGTAGCTTCCTGAACATAAATACAATTATCACAAAGTTGTAATGCTAATAGATTTTTTTTTAACATCTATTGGTTTATTGTGGTGCTGAGAACTCTGGCCTTATGCAAATTCTCAAACCCAAGTTGAGTTTTATTCTGCACTTCAGTGAAGACTAATCTAAGAATTTACAAACCGAGCATCTAATGACTGAGCCAACAGGTTTCTCTCAAACTACATCTTCCAATACTCTCCAAGAGCTAACTCTGGGACAACAGTGTATTTTTTCCAACATAAAACTGATGCAAACCAGATCTTGAGATGTCTCTTACTTTTGAAATGTCCCATCTGTTCATTATACTTCTTTCTCCCTCCCCCCACCACCCCACAGACACACACTTCAAATGCCTTCCTTTCTCATCTGGCCAATTACTGACATTAGGACCCACATCCAGAGCCAGGCACAGCAGGCACATAGGGCAGTGGGGAGGCAGAAGCAGGCAGATCTCTGAGTTTAAGGTCATCCTTGTAGTGGTAATAAAAAGACACATACCCAGAGCTGGAGAGATGGTTCACTGGCTATGAGATCTGGCTCTTCTACTAAAAGACTGGGCTCAATTTCTGGCCCACAGGGGGACTCACAACCTTCTGTAACTTCAGTTCTAGGGGAATGTGATGCCCTTTTCTGACTTCCAAAGGCACTGGGTGTACATGTAGTACACAGATATACATGCAAACAAAACACCCACACACATGAAATTAAAAAAATAATAAAAATTGAAGCTGGAAAGATGGCCCAGTGCTTAAGAACACTAGCTGCTCTTCTAGAGGACCCAAGTTTAATTCCCAGCACCTACATGGAAGCTCACAACCACTTGTAACTCTAGTTTCAGGTGATCTAGTGACCTCTTTTGGCCTCTACAGGCATCAGGCATTGCACATAGTGTACAAATACATATGTAGGCAAACACTTTAACCCACAAAATAAAAATTTTAAAATAATAAAATTAAAACATTAAAAAAAGACACAGATCCAAATTTATCTCCCCCAGAATTTCTCCACCCTCAGGATCAACCCTTTTTAATTCCAAGCATTCTCTCCCCTAAATCTTCCTAGCAGAGAGCCAATGTGCTGTGCATTCTCTGATTATTAACATTTGGAGTCTGCTAGTCACAATTTTGCATTTGAAAGTAAATCTAACCCCTATTACTAGATGCAAGAGGATTTGACATAAGTCACAGTCTGTTCATCATATTAATCTCTCTACTTCCTGGATGAAGGCAAGGACACTCTACATTAAAGTCATGAAAGCCTGAAATCAGTATATGCCTACATCACCATGAATAACATTCGGGGAACTTAATACATTACATTTTTAATTTTAATTTTAGAGTATACCAGAACAGAACTTCAGACATCACCCAATAGATTCCTTCACCAAATTTCTGACATAGTAAGTCTGAGATGAGATCTAAAGATGTGAGCGTGTGCATGTATGCATGTGTAGCAGGTGTAAATACATGGTTTATATAGGGTGTAAGCTCCAGGGATCCACCTGTCTCTCTGTCCACCCCAGCACTGGATTAGAGTGGACACTGGCTTTTACCAGGATAGGGATCTGAATGCTGAGTGTGCACCGTGGGCATTTACTAATCTTACCAACCCCAAGGATTTCTACTTTTAAAAATTCTTTTAATAACTGATGCTGACATTGATGTGTGAGCATCATGTGAGTTGGCCAGATTGCAGTCAGGACATCTTTCAGAGTTGCTTCAAGCTTGCTTTTTCCTGAGTATCTACTAGGATCCTGTCTAAAATTGCTTATACAATACACAACTGGAGCTATTCACATATTAGCACATTGTACTCATTCCTTCATTTAAAAAAATCATGTTTGTGTAAGAGCTAGATAACTGGACATACTGGGGATTTCTCTGAAACAGGATTTTAAATGAGATACTGCACCTGGGATTGGTCTCCAGAGCTGCCATTTGGAAGCACAGAACTTGACTTCTTTCTTGTCATACTCTGCTCTCAGCTGTTTCATCTGATCTATTTGCAACTGAATCATTGTGGAATTATTTTCAATAATCCTCACTCTGAAAAAAAAAAAACCAACCAGAAATGGTTTTGTATCCTTGTCACAACCAATTTAATTCCTGAATCATGATATTTAAAGTAAAACAGGCTAGACTGTTGCTTTATTTGGCTAATTGCAATTTGAACCACTATGAACTAGATGTTTAAAAAAGAATGCCCAGAGACAGCTGACAAAAGTGTGTGTGGGGGGGACAATTTCTGCTCAGTGCTAATAAAAGATAGTATTACTATTACTAATCCCATTGCAAATCTATAAACACTAGCTATAATCTGACCACAAAATACCATCTATTCCCTTTAGTAAAAATAACTGTTAGTATTGAAAAGGCATTTTTAGTTTTCCTTTTTCTAAGAGTCTCATTATATAGCTAAGTTTTGCTTTAAATTTGTGATCCTGCTCTTCCATGCTGGATTATAGGTGTGAATTGCTTCTTCAACCTCTCCAGGCTTAAAGAAAAGCTTTAAACAAACAAGAAAGAAAGAAAGACAGACAGACAGAAAGAAAAAGAAAAAAAAAGTAAGCTGTTATTTTGCTGGGAGCTATTGTAACAATTATTACAAATTTTGTGACTTAAATTAACATTATGTTCTCATCATTCTGGAGGCCAGAAGTCCAAAAGGAGTACCATTAGACCACACTAAAGTGTGAAAAACTAGTATTTGGGAAACTGAGGCAGGAGAATTGCTATAAGTTTGAGGTCAACCAGAGCTATATAGTGATATCTTATTTCAAAAACTATTTCTTAAGAAGCATTTTGTTATTTGGTGGGTGACTTATTGTTGGGAATTACCAAATGTAGGAGTGGGATTCTTAGGGGAATCATAAACTTGTACTGTCAAATCATCCCTGCATGAAGTCACTTCCCTCCCCGGGAGACCACAATAGACCTTCACTAGAGTAGGAAGGATCATAAAATCTCAAAGCAAAATTAATAGCTTTACTCGAAATTCATATTAATACAGTTTGTAGAAGAGAATATAAACTATAGCTTTAAAATAAAATTTTAATTAAAGGTGGGCATGGTATAATTCTATAACCTTAGCACTTGAAGGCTGAAGGTCTTGAACAAGGCCAGCCTGTGAATTCACAGCTAGTTTAGGCAAAATAGTGACACCCTGTATCAAAATAATAAAACATACAAAACAGTAAAACTGAAGAGTGAATAACTATCATCATTGAGTACCATGGCACTTTTCTGGCTAGTACTGACATACTCACTTTCCTTCAAGTTGGATGGCTCTTCTTTGGTGATATACCAATGCTGTGGGCTCTGCTGCCAAAACTTTAAGTTTTCCATGAAGATAAAAAGCAGTTCTTCGGCCTTTCTTTATTGTCTCAATAAAGGCATCATATTCTTTTTTGATTGAAGTAAGAATGGACTTGTATGCAGTGACATACTCTATTACCTGAAATATGATTTTTCTATCTGTGGTACTGAATTTTTTTAACAGAAGATACCATGATCAAAAGCCTTTTAAGCAGGTTATTTTTAGGTGAGTTGTGGTTATTAGTTAGAAATATAAACATCTTACAGCAAATTCAACATGACTAGGCACTAAAAACAATAACCACCAAATACATGCTTTCTGTAGATATTGTGATCCTAACTATCCAAGAAGGCTTTCTTATACTTGACATGAGTTCATACATGAGACATGGGCTAATACGGTACTATGTATACATTTTTTCCACCTTAGATCTTTTAATACTCCACTAAAATCTTACTCCATTAAAGTCCAATCTCTTGACTTCATTCATGTTATTTTTGTACTACTCTTAATTATGTGTATCTATATGTCCATGTATAGGAGTGTGTGTTGTGTAGGTATCTACAAAAACTAGAGGTTTCTGACACCCTGGAGCTGGAGTTACAGGTGGTTGTAAACTACCGGATGTTTAGGTAGGTGCTGGGAAGCAAACTCAGGTCTTCGGGATAAGCAGGGTGTGCTCCTGACCACTGAGCAATCTCTCTAGCCCCACTGAGATACCGAAGTCTGGACTCATTCACCTCTCTAGTAAAATCAGACCAGAGTTTCTAACCGCATCTCTATTCTCAACATGTCAAAACCAACTGTGAAGACAATCCTGATCACTACATATTCATGGTTTCCAATAATATTTAAGCAAAATATCTGTGAAGAAGGATAACACAGGAAAGGAACAGTAGAAAGGTTACCAAGGAAACTAAGCGCCTGCAGAAAGGGTGGGCTGAGTCCACAGCACACACTCTTGTTAGGGCTTCCCCCATAATCTGCACATGCATCACTCACACAAAAATAAATTATCAAAAAATGTTAAATAGTTTAAGAAACAGAAGGGGCTGGAGAGATGGCTCAGAGGTTAAGCGCACTGACTGTTCTTCCAGAGGACCCGAGTTCAATCCCAGTAACCACATAGTGGCTAACAACCATCTATGATGACTCTTCAAGGTGCCCTCTTCTGTATAATGTATAATAAAGAAATAAATCTTAAAAAAAGAAACAAACAGGAAATTTTTAATTTATGATTTTCAAGTACTGATGCTACATAGGGAATAAAGGTAATCAATCTAAAATTTTCTCTGAAATCTGAAATCATGCTTGTTTGTCACTGCTCCATTCCTTGGATGTGCTATCCTCCATGAGTTTTCTTTAGCTAAACAGTATCTAAAGAATGTTATTCAGGAAGACATCCATCAAGACATGTGGTCTAGAGAGGTCTTATTCTGTGGCAAGTACCAGGAAAAGGTGTCTAAGGAGATTACAGTGCTTTTTTATTTTTTCATACTCACACCACCTGTTTACCCCCAACCAGGAACTGTTCATGAGAAAAGGCATTCCATGTTCAGTCTCGTGCTACTTGCTCCTGCTCATCTTCTATCTCACATACTCCAGTAATGTGCTCAGATTCACTAATAGGTAGTTAATACAACTACAGTGACACCATCACTAGTGACCATGTCAGTGTGTTATAAGAAACAGATCTCAGTAGAACACACATGGACACCTTTTAAACACACAGAAGAGCATTAAAGTGGAGGATGCATAGAAAATGTGGCAATCTCACCTTACACAAAAAACATTCTAAAGTTTGGGACTTTTAGCACCAGTCTACTTATAGCTCCTTGAAAATTCTGAGAGTCTTAAGCCTTAATGGCACTTTCACTGGGTTGGTTCTTCATTCTCCTATGGTCCCTACCATGCCTTATCCACTTACAGCTAGCCTATGTGATTCTCTTACAGTAGTTTTCTGGCCTCTGCACTTTTCTTCATTCCATCCCCTTTCCTTTCTTTTCCTTTGGTTTTATATTTCCCATGATGGCCTTCAACCTAGTATGTAGCAAAGATGACATTGAAATTTCAATATTCTTGCCTCCACTTTCCAAGTGTTGGGATTACAGCTGTGTATCTTCACGCTGGAGTTAAGCTATGTGGTGTTGAGGATGAAGCCTAGAGCCTTGTGCCTGCTGCCAAGCACATTCCCCATCTCTGTACTTACTTTTCCTTACAGTGAGAAATTAGGTTTTGACACAGTCTTCTTTAGCAATAATCTAGTCCCATTGTTTCCAGTGTTAAAATCAGGCAAACCATGTAGGCACCATATCCAGACCTCTAACAAGGCTCAAATTAGATGAATTTAGATGTAACTTCTGACTGATTCATTTGTTGATTTTTAGCTGAATCATGTCATTGTCTTGCTGGTGGCCTCCAATTCCTGGCTGCAAGGAATCTTCCAGCTTCAGTCTTCTTACCAGCTAGGATTATTGGCATATGCCACAGCACCTGGCTTGAGGGGTTTCATCTAACTTGCCATATCATATCTAAACCAAAATTTATGAGAAATAAACCTTGAACATAAACTACTAGTTCCTGTTCACAACACAAATTCTAGCAAATCAGATAGCACCTTAACAGGAAAGAGTAAAAACGGTTACCAGAGGGCACAACCAAATTGTTGACAAGAAAAAAACCACAACAAACAAACAAAAAACCCCAACTTGCTAAACTATATAAATTGACTCTAAATAGCAGTTGGGAAATATAGATGCAGCACTGAGCTTTCCCCATTCATCCTGGTTTAACAAACTGGATGAACTTCCCCAAAGAATGTGGTCAACCAGGAAGTAGTACTTCTAAGGCAGTAGTTAAGCTAGGTACTGTACAGTCTCTTGGTAATGTCCTATCTTAAAAAGCATCATGGTACCTTATCAAAAACATTTCGGTATATGGTGTAATACTCATCAGCAGGTCCTTCCTCGTTGCAGCCCACTCTTTCAGTTTCTGTAGTTATGTATCTCTGGATGCTTTCCAAAAACTCCTTGTCACTTCTACTAATGATAGGAGGGAGAACTGCATGTTTGTTTGCTTCTTGGAATGACATAAATCTTAATCTGTAAGCTTGTTCACCGGAGAAAAATTAAACTTTGACCTTCGTTAGCATCAAAGCCAAAACTTAGTGAGCCTGAAATAAAACATGACCATAAATTAATCTATAAGCCTATAACTCTTAAGTCAAAAGTCAATTAATTTATTATTATTATTATTATTATTATTATTATTATTATTTGCCTTGGTGTTTGCTTGAAACTGGGAGCCAGAACTACAGACAGTTCTTAGCTGCCATGTCGGTGCTGGGAATTGAACTCAGGTCCTCCGGAAGAACAGCCAGTGCTCTTAACCCCTGAGCCATCTCTCCAGCCCCCAATAGTCAATTAAAATACATATGTTTCAGAAAAAAATTCTTAGGAATCTGTCAGAGATAAATATTTCAATCAATGAATTAAAATGCCCATGCTGCCAGGCAGTGGTGGCACAGGCCTTTAATCTCAGCACTTGGAGGCAGAGGCAGGTAGATTTCAGTGAGTACAAGGCCAGCCTGGTCTACAAATTGAATTCTAGGACAGCCAGGACTATTACACAGAGAAAACCCATCTCAAAAAACAAAATAAAATGCTCATGCTATTCTACTGACATTTGGTAGACTCTAGAATATGCTAGGCAATTTAGAAGCTATACTCTAGAATATGCCAATTTAGAATTCTTCCCTGAGGGCTAGTAAGATGGTTCATCAGGCAAAGTACTTACCATAAGAGCCTGAAGACCTGAGTTTGGTACCCAGAACCCAAATCAAGGTGGGTGAGAATCAACTCTGACTTCCATAAAAGCATCCCTGCCGTTATGCTCACAAAATGACTATAGAAAAACATCCCTTTCGTTAGAAACCAAGCAGATTCCTCTTATGTATATCATTTAAATGATAGCTTCTTAGGTTTCAACTCAGCATTTTTAAAAAAATTATATTTTCCAATGCTAAATCAGGGTTGTGAAAATGCTAAGTAAGCACTCCATCGAGGGATACCTCCAATTCCTTTTTTTTTTTAGATTTTTTTTTAATTGATTACATACACAGTTTACAGAAGAGGGTGCCAGATGTCATAGATGGTTGTGAGCCACCGTTGCTGGGAATTGAACTCAGGACCTCTGGAAGAACAGTCAATGTCCTTAACCTCTAAGCCATCTCTCCAGCCCCCCCCCATTCCTCTTTTTAAATTTTTTGTATATTTTAATGATTGTAAAGATTTTGTGTGTAATAGACAGTAAATTGCTGAGACATGTGGGGAACTACTGTGTGCTGCTTGCTGATACAAAGTAAAACACTTCTCGATGACACAATGAATACAAATAATTAGGTCACTTAGTTTTGTTTTGTTTTGAATTGTTATTTTTGAGCAGGGTTTCTTCCAAGCTTGGCTGGCCTTAAACTCCTTCTGTGGCTGAGAATGACCTTGAAGACCTTCCTGTCCCCACCTCCCAGATGTCAGAATTATAGGCACCCACCACATGGTTTAATAAATAAATAAAACCACCACCATAACAAAAATAACATGACTTCTGGGGCCGGCCAGAGGGCTTACCAGCTAAAAGCACTGGTTAATTTCCACAGAACCTGGGTCTGATTCCCGTACACACATAGTGAGTCATAACCATCTGTAACTCCAGTTCCAGGGGAGAATTGCATACCCTCTCTGGCCTCCACTGGCACCAGGCATGCAAGGATGAAACAGACATTCATACAGGCAAAGCACACTCAGGCACACACCTTCTTCCCATCACTCAGGCAGCCCTATTTAAACTTAGTGGTTCAGGAGTTCCATACACAGGAAAGTAGAAAGGGCCTTGTTGGGAAGTTTTTTAGCAGAAGGAGGAGTATGGATGAGACAGGGTGTGGAAGAACTAATTCACTAAATATCTGAGATTACCCAAGAATAAAAACTAAAATATTTAAAATTACCTCTTGGCTGTGGTGGAACACACCTTTAATCCTAGCACTTGGGAGGCAGAACTAGTTGGATCTCTATGAGTTCAAGGTCAGATTGGTCTACATAGTGAAATCCAGGCCAGTGGGGATTACATAATGAGAGTCTGTTTCAAAAACAATAAAATCTTTATTTTTTTTCTAAAGAGTTTTAAAGATAGTATTTATTACATAGTATAAGATGCCACTAATTATTTAGCCACCCCCATTAACCATTAAACACTTTTACCATAAATAATGATGCTTTGAATAAATGTTTAAACTAACTTTATGTTTGGCAATAAAATTACTAACCAGTTATCTGAAATAACATATCCAATCTTAAATACCAGATAAATAAGAACTAGGACACCAATCTGCATGATAGTCCATGCCTTTAATCCCAGTACTTCAGAGGTAGAGGGATAAACTGGTCCACATAGAGAGATGCAGGGCTGCCAGGGCACATAGTGAGACTTTATCTCAAATAAAAAAAAAATAAAATAAAAAAATAAAAGAGACACCACAATACCTTAGAAGTGTAAAAGACTAAATTTATCTTTATACTGATGAGTTGGATAGCAAAGAGACAATTTACAAAAGGACATAAAGTAGTCCCCTTGAGGACACAAGAAATGTATGGTTAAAGTCTTCTTTAATTTAAAAAAGTTATTTAGAGCTTGACAAAATGGCTCAAGCCTCTAATCCCAGCACGCAGGAGACAGAGTCTGGCAGATTTGAGTTCAAGGACAGCTTAGTCTACAAATCTTAGTTCCAGGATAGCCAAGGCTGTTACACAGAGAAATCCTGTCTGGAAAAACAAAAATGGAGTTATTTAGTGTCTGTGTGTGAGTGGATGCTTGTCATGCACACACAGAGGACAATTTGTGGGACTCAGTTCCTTTCCCTCCCCTATGGAGGACCCATCGACTCAACTCAGGTCATCAGCCTTGGCAGAAGAGCATGAGCTGGCCTGAAGTTTTCTCCAACAGAAAATCATTTTCTCAAACAGAAACTAAACTCATTAGTTCAGCCACTATTTTCTGGATGTTTATTTTATATTTTATGGCAAAAAGGTCCTGGCTCCTTGAAGCTTACAATCCAGTAAGACAGCCAGCAATGTAACTACAAATAACACAGTCAACGAAGAAGAGAAGGGCAAAAGCATCGGGCATGTGAAGTTACATCTGAATAGCAGTGCTCCCGAGAACCTTTAGGAGAAACCCAAGCTATTTTGGTGGCTCATCAATGCACTTTAAGAAATCAACAACTTTTTCCCTTTGACAAAACTATCTTATTTCCTTGTCCCTCATATTTGAAGGTAAAAGTGCTTTTATTTTTTGAAGTGTTGGATATCAAGTCTAGGATCCCAGACAAGCTAGGTAAATACCCTATAATTCCGATAATCTTTAACCCCAAGGTGAAGTATTTGAATATCACTTTTCAGTGGATGTCCCCATGACTGTGGTACACGCTGGTGTGGAGACAGGATCACGTGTGTGGGTATTCTTGGATTATCCTACCATTTTCTTAAAAATGTTTTACTTGGGGGTGGGAGTGGGGTGCTGTAAAAGTCTGAGGGTAACTTGCTGTAGTCAATTTTCTCCACCATTTGAATCCCTAGGTCAGAACTCCAGATCAGCACGAGGATCTGGCTACTCTGACTGGCCAATGAGTGATAGGGACTCTCACTGCAGGCTCCTTTTTTTTTTTTTGCATATCAAGCATTTTATTTATTAAGTCATTCCCCAGTCAAAAAAAAAAAATGTGTATTTTGGAGGCAGCAGAGCTAGTGGACTAAAATGAGGAAAGAGCAGACACAGGTTATTAGGAAGATTTGTAAAAAATCAAAACAAAGCCAACCAACCCCCCCCCCCCCAAAAAAAAATCCTAAGATGCCTACGTTTAAGGATAGGAAGAAAAAACATTAAGAAGGTACATTAAAAAGGGCACTCTGGCTGGGTTCGTAAGGTGGGAGAGGGCCCAACCTGCTTCAAGCAGGCCTGTTTTATCTACTTCTCCCGGACTGCACATTTCTCCCAAGATGGGCGATCTCCACGTCCTAACCTGTGGTCGAGGACTAAACAATCATTCTGCAGGTTTCCTTACTGTATGCCTTTTAAAATGTGCAAAGATGAGAACCCTGATACATTTAACTGTTTCACACTAGGACGGCGCGTGCGGCTCCGAAGCTTCTTCAGGCAGGAGAAAAGGTAGCTAGGGGCAACAGGAAAAAGGCCGCACCCCGCACCGTGGAAGCCTTGGCCTGGAGTTGGCTGAGGATGCCCTTCTCTCGAGGGCCAGCACAACTGACCCCGGCTGGCTCATTAAGGCACGACCAATACCTTCAGCCTCCAGGTCTTTGCGGACTTTCACCTTTCCCTCCTTCTAGGCATTTCCGGCGCGATCCCACCGGTCCTCACCTGAATCTCTAACCCCTGACTCCAGAGCTTAGATACTGTAACCAAATAGCCCGGAAGTGTGGAAGTGCATTTTGGGACGAGTAGTTTTAACAGGAAGACAGCAGCGGAAAACTACATTTCCCAGATAGACTTGTTACCTCTCTTTTCTCATGGTAACAAGCCCCCCTCCCCCCCTTAAAGGAAAGAAAGCCCCTCTTAGTCGCATCGACTGTATAAGAAAGCCTTCTGAACCATTTTTAAGTGGCGCACAACGTTACAAGGGCGTGCGCCCACGCTAGTCTGGCACTGCGTTAGACAGCCGCGGTTCGGTTGCAGCGCGCAGGCATGTGCGTGGACGCCTAAGGGGCGGGTCCTTCGGCCAGGAAACCCCGTCGGCCCGCGCGGTCCTTCCTTTCCCGATCCGCCATCTGTGGTGAGTGCGTGCTCCGTAGTCCGGCTCTGGCCTGTAGCCTTACGCATCGCTCTCACCGGTGTCGCCGGGACTAATCCGTCTCTTTTCGAATGCAGGTGGAGCAGCCGCCAAGATGCAGATTTTCGTGAAGACCCTTACGGGGAAAACCATCACGCTCGAGGTATTATGGGCCAGGTGGCGTGAGGAAGCCAGGGCCTGACTGAGGCCCTCCGTGCACCTTCAAGCTTGAGAGCGCGTTTCCGAGTTCTGAAGCTTGGCTTTGAGCCGAGGATAGGTCGCTTACAAGTGCAAAAGTTCGGTTTTCGGTGCCGAAAGTTTGCGCCTGCCCCATTCCGAGTGGCTGAACTTAGGGTATGCGATAGGGAATACTTGTCGCTGGACAGGCTCGAGCGCGTGGCACAGCGGCCGGCGCTCGCCCCAGTCTGGGAACGGAGTTGGTTGGCTTGTGGCACTCCTGGGAGTTGGTCCACTGGGTCACCTTCATTGAGTAGGTGTCAGCCTGCCATCATCACCCTGTCCGGTTTGTGTAACAGTTGATGGGATTGTTGGTATTTCTTGCCTTGTAACTATGTTTATATTAAAACTCGTAGGTTGAACCCTCGGATACTATAGAAAATGTAAAGGCCAAGATCCAGGATAAGGAAGGCAAGTAATATTTATCGTTAGAAAAAATTTGGATTATGTGACCTAGGCTTTAGGGGTAGAATGCAGATTAACAAGTGCTTGAAAACTCTGCAAGACAGTTTTTTTCCATGTGTGAATTTTAGCAAGTTAATACTTTGCCTGTTCACTGATTTCTGAAGTAATAAATGTTCAAACATGTCCAAACATTGAGAAAAATGCTTAGAATCTAGTAAGTGACCAGTAATAGCAATTATTTAACACAGGGTTATCTGTAGCTTGTCATGCATCTTGTTAAATTAAACCCAGTATTTTTTCTTGGAACTAGGAATTCCTCCTGATCAGCAGAGGCTAATCTTTGCTGGTAAGCAGCTGGAAGATGGCCGTACTTTGTCTGACTACAACATTCAAAAGGTTTGTTTGAGGGAAATCTTTGCAAAAATAGGGAAGATAGCATTAAGATTCCCATGTGAATTCACTAACTTGAGAAGCACTGCAGATATTTACTGATTGTAAATGCTCTGATGGTTGATCCTTTTTAGTTTCTTGAGAGAGGTCTCCTTTAAATTTGGAGGGGGTGTTTAAACAGGATTACTTATTAGCTGCCCCCCACCTCTCAATGCCACAGGGTGGGGATGGGGTGGTTGCTGCTGGCAGGCACAACCACATCTAGCTTTTTGATAGACTTGGAGTCAGAATTGTTGATGTCTTTCATCCTTTCATTAACAGGAATCTACCCTTCATCTTGTGTTGAGACTTCGTGGTGGTGCTAAGAAAAGGAAGAAGAAGTCTTACACCACTCCCAAGAAGAATAAGCACAAGAGAAAGAAGGTTAAATTGGCTGTACTGAAGTACTATAAGGTGAGCTGCTTAAGTGTGGTGTCAGGAAACCAATGGTATATTTGGAACAAGTTTTGAGCAAGTGGACTTGTAGAAGTGCTGACTTAACTCGTATGCATGTTATGTATACATGTTTGTTTGCATATGAGTAAAGAAAACAGGGATGTCAGATCCCCTAGAGCAGGAGTTACAGGCAGTTGTCAGCTAGCAAGAACAGTATTTGCTGTTTAACCACTGAGTCTTCCAACTAGAACTAGAAATTAGTACTGTGAGGTATAGAGGTTAATAGAGTTACTTCAATAGGCTTCAAGATGTGTTTTGTGAAATTGTCTTACTAAGTTTTCATTTTTTCAGGTGGATGAAAATGGCAAAATTAGTCGCCTTCGTCGAGAGTGTCCTTCTGATGAATGTGGTGCTGGAGTTTTCATGGCTAGCCACTTTGACAGACATTACTGTGGCAAGTGTTGTCTGACTTACTGCTTCAACAAACCAGAAGACAAGTAGTTG
Organism: Sigmodon hispidus; assembly: GCA_004025045.1. NCBI lineage: Eukaryota > Metazoa > Chordata > Mammalia > Rodentia > Cricetidae > Sigmodon > Sigmodon hispidus. The sequence goes on from PVIH01005895.1 coordinate 92,311, forward strand.
TGTATGGATAAATAAAAAGACAGGAACTTATGTTTAGCATTGAGTTTTATTGGGTTTTTTTGGTTTTTTGAGACATGGTTTTTCTGTGTAGCTTTAGATCCTGTCCTGGAACTTTATAGACCAGGCTGGCTTCCAACACACAGATCCACTTGATTGTGCGGCTTGAGTCCTGGGATTAAAGGCGTGTGCTACCACCACCTGATAGAATGTTTCTTGGGCTTTGTGACTAGTCTTTTTGGTTCCTTCCTCAGAAGTGCCAGCTGTATAGCAACAAAGCCTTTGCTTGCATTGGCAGGAGACATTGTAGTGTCAGCCATCTAATTGGGTTTATAATAGTTTTCCTAACTGGTACTTACTATAGGTACTTGAGTCAGAATTCTTTAAGGGGCTGGGGGGGGTCAGTACTGTGCTTTAGAGGATTGGTATCTGTTTTTGGAACTAGAGAGGCCACCTCCCTATCCCTTTGACCTTACTTTAAGACATGATGCCTCACACAATATATGAATTCATCACTTGGGCTGGAGAGATGATCCAGAGGTTAAAGATCATTTGGCTGCTCTTCCAGAGGTCCCAAACAGCCACCTATAGTGGAATCCAATACCCTTTTCTGTCATGCAGGCATACAAGTAGAGCACTCATACATAATAAATCCTAAAAAGATGAATTTGGGGTATGCTAATTCAAAGAGTTGCAAGATAGGTGCTGCCCAGAGTTTGAGGAGATATATTCTCTGTTGGTGTATGAATGAACTTACGAGTTAATTGGTAATTTTATTCTTGTTTTTATGTGAATTGGTGTTTTGCCTGCATGTATAACTGTAAGGGTGTCAGATCTTAGAATTACAAACCATTGTTAGCTGCTATATGAATGCTGGGAATTGAACTCAGGTCCTCTGGAAGACCAGTCAGTGCTCTTAATTGCTGAGCCATCTCTCCAGCCCCCTATTTCTTGTTTGTCAAGACAGTCTCTTTGTAGTCCTGGCTGGCCTTGAACTTGATCGTTCCTGGCTCAATGGTTAATTTTTATCTCCAGTAAGGCTTATATTTGGTGTATAAGAAGTTAGGCGTGATGGTGCATGCTTAAAATTTCAGCACTTGGGAGGCTGAGGTAGGAGGTTGCTCCCAGCCTGTGTTAATGTCTTGAAATAAAAGAAACAGTACATTTATCTTTTTATTGTACTTTTAAAATCCTGGATCCCAAGAAGTCTTAGATGGAACTTCATTTTCTTCATAACAAACAATCTGGTCTCCCACTTTAAATTCTACTTTTTCTTCATCTAAACTAAGACCACAGTCCATTCCAGTTTTGATAATTGAAACATCATCTTTATGATGTTTCAGTGAAGTTAATGAGCCTTAAAAGAAAAAAGAGCCACTGTTAGTATATTCATATATCTACTAAGTGGTATATAGTTGCTATAACTTGGTTCTCTACCTTCATGCGAGTTCTTGATATTAAACTCAAATTGTCAGGCTTATCTGGCAAGTGCTTTTACCATCTGAGCTATTTATATAAATATGTAAATGAGTTAGAAGAGGAAAGGAACTTTTAAGGTTGAACTGATAGATCTGAAACTCCCATTTTAAAGATAGTCTAAAACTGCACTCTTGAACCACTCAAGGAGTTCGTTCCCTAGTGTGTCTTGGGACTAAAGGACAGAATACAGTGCTTGAACTGAATGTTAGTGTAGAGAACAAAACAAAGGTGATTTTTAACAAAACCAAAGCTAATCTTGAGGTGTCATCAGAACTTACTGGGAAGGAGACTATTAGAAACGGCATAAGCTAAGGATAGGTAAGTGACAGGTTTTGGATGCTAACAGTGAGGATTTGGTGACTTAGAAATAGATTTTAATACTGCTTACCCTTCCAAATAACTTGTCCATTTCGGATTAATTTAAACTTCTTCTGTTTTTCTAACTGTCCCTTTTGAACTCTGCAGCCAGCCACAGGGACTTTTCTTTTCCCTTCAGTTACAGAGAAGGTAGCTAGTATGGAAGCTTCACCTTTAGGAAAAAAATGGAAGAAAGTGCAATGGCTGGACACAGATGTAACATAGTGTAAGTTTCAGACAAGCCAACACTACATATTGATACCCTTCTTTTTAAAAAAAAAATTACAATTTTTTAAAATTTATTAATTCATGTATATGTGTGTTCTATCTGCATGTACACCTGCACTCCAGAAGAGGATACCAGATCCCATTATATAGATGGTTGCAAGTCACCATGTGGTTGCTGGGAATTGAACTCAGGTCCTCTGGAAGAGCAGCCAGTGCTCTTGACTACTGAGCCATGTCTCCAGCCCCATACCCTGCTTTTAAAACAAAGTTAGTTTGGGAAATAGTGTTTGCTAGCACAAACTTTATTTTCATGACCAACAATTAGAGTAACAGGTGGATGAAAGATCCTAGGGTCTAGAGAGGTGGCTTACTAATTAACTGACCCTAGTTTAATGCTCAGCACCTACATGGTGGCTCATGAGCATCTGTAACTAACCTCAAGAGATCCAGCATCCATTTCTGGCCTCTGCAGGCACTGGCCACATACCCATAAACTGACATGCAGGTAAAGCACCCATATACATAAAAATCCTTAAGCATTTTCTGTGAGTGAAAATTGACTATTTCTGGGTCATGGTGGTGCACACCTTTAATCCCAGCAGTGGCAGGCGCAGGAGAATCTTGAGTTGGAGGCCAAGTCAGGTCTACAGACAGTTCCAGAATGGCCAAGGCTACATAGAGAAACCCTGTCTTGAGAAAAAAAAAACCTGGCTTTCCTTCAATACATTTTCTTGATTTGGTTTATTTAAGACCGTTCACTATAGTACTGGCTCTCCTGGATGTTGCTCTGCAGACTAAGCTGGCCTTGAAGCTCAGAGATCCACCTGTCTGCCTCCCAAGCCACCACTGTCCAACTCAGTCTTACTTTCTAAAGCAGACTGTTAACCTTTCAATTAGTTCAGTTTTTTTTTTTTTTCATTTTTCTTTTCCCATAAACTGAACATTAATTTGTAACAAGTTTTAACAACAAAGCGACCAATTTGAATGTTAGTAATACTTGGTATGTTAACTTCTGGAAACTCTGAATTGGCTTTTCCAAATTGCTCTTGTTACATACTAATTTTGTATACTGTGATATTTAGCCTAAAGTAAATCTATATAGATCCAAACTACAAGACCAGGTCTTAAAAGCAACAAAGTGGTAAATAAAGTTACTGGCCATCACACTTTAAAAATGTTAAGGTCAAAAGGAAGAAAATAATTCCAGATTAAATGAGATGACAACTACATGTAATTTATGAGCCTGGTCTAGGTAAAAAGAAAAATGTACTTAAAATGTACATTGTGGCCCAGGCACATAACTTGATCCCAGGACTTAGGTGCTGAAGATAGAGAATCACAAATTCAAGGACATACTAGGATACCCTGTCTCAAAACTAGATGAAATCTGCTCATATATTGGTTTAGACAAGTTAATACTTAACAATTTTAAATAAACGTGGCCTTTAATCTGGACAATAATGCTAAAATACTTTAATCAGAATTTAATGCTTTCAATGTGTATTTACCTGTCAGTCTCAGAACAAAACCAAATCTATGACACTATTACCATCATTCTTCATGTGCAGACTTGAGAGCAAGTTCTTAGTCACTTTGGTTTTGTATCCTCTAGGCTTAAATTAACTCTTACACAGGATACACAAATCACTGAATTCTCTCTCTCTCTCTTTTTTTTTTTCTAGAACATAGAAAAATAGTCTTTTTTTTTTTTTTTTCTAGAACACAAGAAACAAATTGAAAACAGCAAAATCTGTTTCCCTAAGCTTTGCTAAAAAGGTCCCTAAAAATTGCAGTTAGCACTCACCCACTGGGTATTCCTCCAGCCTTTGGGGCAATCTGCTACTTAGTTCCTCCTGAAGATCTCCAATAAGATGGTAAATGATTTTGTGAAGTTTAATCTTAACTCCCTTTTGTGCAGCTGATTGCTGGATAGCTTTGCTTACATCTACATTAAAGCCATAAATAATACCTGGCAAGCAGAAACATGACAAAACATTAGTACAAACATCACAGTACAGTCACTTATCTTTGAGGCAGAAAGTCAAAAATCTCAATTGTTTTATTCTTTGTAGATTACATAGCTATTGAGAAGGTCTGTGACTATTCTCATGAAAATAGTAAAATTTCATTTACTTTTATTATTGGATTTTATAAATTGTATCTTGTGGCATTTAATGATTTAGAACAGTTTTTAGATTTATTTTCTTTTGTTTGCATGTATGCATGTGTAAGCATGCCTGAGGTAGTTAGAAGGCAGAGTCAGCTTTTCTGGAAATGGCATTACAAGGTTACAAGATGAAGTAAAGTACTGAATAGACTGCTAGCAGATAATAGCACTCAAAGGGTAGTGAAAGATACCTGGAGTGAGTACGGAACTGGGGACCAACCAGGGTAATTAAAAAAAAAAAAAATCGAGAAATAGTATTTGGTCTTGCAATAGTTCCCAAGGTTGCAGTGGCCATGACAGATGGATTGTCTGATTATTTATGCAGAAGGAGAATGGTGGCCAATGATCAGCCAGTCACAATACATAAGTAGAAAGGTTCACAATATGATAAGTTCACACATTAATATACAGCCAACAGAATCTTTACCATCAAATGTCTCAGCAAAGTTGACATCATTTTCGCTAATGTCACCCAATCCAAAATGTACTAATTCCAGTTCACATTCGTGGGAAGCATCATAGGTATCCAGAAGGTTTAAGATGGCCTCCACAGATCCATCAACATCACCTACAGATAACAGCAAGAGTTTAAAATGTGTTGGTTGTGAGAGGCAAGTATGTAAAATGAGAATCTATTTTAAAGCCAAGACAGGAATGGCTTTGTCACTAAAACCACTTTACTTTTAGAAACTTAACTGGAGAGATGACTCAAAGTTTAAAAGCACTGATTGCTTTCCAAGAGGACCTGGTGTAGCGGGAAATCAAAAACTGTATATATAAACAATCACGTCATAAAAATGGAGACGAGCTAGACATAGTTAACTAAAAAAGATTCCAAAAATAAACCTTCGAGGGAGGGGACCAAAACAAAAAGTCGTCATTCTCTCGCGAGAGTTCCCCGACCAAGTGCGCAGTTCGCTCCAACTGCCCATATAAAAATTCAGGTGAGCCACGGGCTACAAGCCACGTGGTAAATAAATTCATAAAAATAAATTAATTTTAAAAAAAGAACTAACTAATAATATACATAAAATAGGGCCAAACAGTGTTAAAATATATAAACATATAATTCATTTCTTTTAAGAGACAAAAGCTGCGAGCACATAAACCAAGTTCCAAACCAGTGTCACACGTGCGCCAAGTCATAAATCTCCAGACCCATACAAGCCAAAAAAAAATACTACAACAACCTGGCTTCAATTCTCAGCACCCATATGACAGCTCACAACTGTCTGTAACTCCCAAGATCTGACACCCTCACACAGACATACATGTAGACAAAACACCAATGCTCATAAAATAAAAATAATTAAAAAATAAAAACTTATAAAGAAACATACATTTACAATGAAGTCAATACAAGATAGGCTTCCCAGAAAAAACATTTTTGAACATCAAACCACTGAAATACTTTCTACTTTGATTTAAGGGTTTTCTGGAGAAGTGCACATCTGTAACCTGGGCATTCATAAAGCTGGGCAAGGAAAGGCTAGCCTGGCTTCTAGGGCAAGCCCAGGCTAGTTTGGGCTGTAAAGCAAGACTGCCATTCATCCCCTCCACCAATAGATAAAGGAGAGGGGTTCCAAATTATGAGACTGAAACATAAACAGATTTAGATGGTGAGTTGTAAAGCCTTCAGAAAGTTACCTTTAATGATTATAGGAAGTACATTTGAGTCCTTTTCTGTCATTTCTTTAGGCCTAAAGAGTCTCTGTTCTTTTCTCTCAAGGTACTTCATATATGAAATCTTTCTCCAGTTCAGACTGCTGTATTTCTCACGGGCTTTCTGATATGCTTCTTGGTGCTCCTTTCGCTTTTCTTCCAGTATTTTCAGGTCATCTTTGCCTTTTTCCTCTTTTTGCTCAATCTTTCTCCAGTCAACAACTTCTCTAGCCCTTGACTTTACAAGGAAAACTGTCATGATTTACTGAAATGGATACCTGCATCTGCTAGGTTAAAAACTTGTGTTTTCCCCATTATGAACTCAATTCATATATGAAAAATAAAACTAGGAATTTTGTATATAATTAAAACAATTTTAAAACTATCTAAAAAATAATACTATAGATAAATTCTAAAATTGGTACCCTGGTCTCTTCACAGCCACTTACAAACGATATTTATGTTAACATTAGCACTCTTATTTAATATTAAACATTATAGACTAGTAAGTAAAACCATCATTAATACCTAACATTCAAGAATTAGGCTTACATACCTCTGATTCTACTTCAAGAATTTCATCTCCTGCAGAAGGGAGGTCTCTCCAGCCTATGATTCCCACTGGCATGCTGGGATAGGCCTCCTTAAGTGTTTTTCCATTTTCGTCAAACATTAGTCGAACTTTTGCCCAACTCTTCCCAGCAACTAGAATTGAGCCCTTTCTCAGAGTTCCTCTTTGAATTATAGCTGTTGTAACAGGACTAAAATGAATATAAAAGTAAATATTCTTAATGCTATAATCAGGATATAATTGTACTTAAATTTTTTTTTCTCATGTGCATTGGTGTTTTGCCATGGGTGTCAGATCCCCTGGAAATGTAATTACAGACAATTGTGAGCTGTATGTAGGTGTCCTCTGGAAGAACAAATCAGTACTCTCAACCACTGAGCTATCTCTCCAGCCCCTAATTGTACTTTAAGTAGAGCAAAAATAGCTTTATGAAGCATGTATACACACACACACACACACACACACACACACACACACACACACACACACCTATGAATATATAAGATTAATTCCCTTCTTAATTTCTCAAGCAGCTTTGGGTATTATAAAGACATTTACTTGGCCAAGGATTTGTCAGAGTATACTTGCCTAATGTGCAAAATTCCAGGTTTTTGTTTTTCAGTATGGTATAAGTTTTTTTAATGTGTCTGAGTGTTTCACTTGTATATATGTATGTATGTACATATGTACACCATATGCTTGTCTGGTGATCTGGAAGAAGGCATTAGAGCTCTATAGAATTGGAGTTACTGCTATGAAGCACCATAAAGGCACAGGGAACTGAATCTGCATCCTTTGCAAAAGCAGCAAGTGTTCTCAACTGCTGAGTCAATTCTCTAGGCCTTTGATGTGGTTTTTTGAGACAGTCTCTTAATCTAACCGGACCTTGACTTTTCTAGTCTCAACCTTAAAATGCTTAGGTTACAGAAATGTGCAACCATACTGGGCCAGGCCTCAGGCTTGTCCTCATCATGACAAAAACCAAAAATAACAAAATATTCTTCATAGCAGCCAAGGAGTAGAAGAAAAAGAAGTAAAAGCAGTAAAATCTTCCAACAGATGAATAGGCACCTTGTTCAAAGAAGATTGAACACATGAGAGAACCCTGTCTCCTGATAACTGAAACAAAGCCATCACGAATGGAGTCCTATGAGAATGCACTAACCGAGTATGTAAGCAGGGGAAGGAACCATGGGCAGAATGTTCTGCCTCAATCCTATCCCACTTCCTACTCCATTCTACACACTTGTTATGCGACTGCTCATAGATGCTAACAGTATACAAAGCAACATGAAAATCTCTTGTGCTTAGAGGCAGAACATTAAAGAAAAGCATACTACTACAAAGACTTTCCTACATATTAGATTCCTGAGTCAAGTCAAAGAATTAGCAATTAAAATGTAACAACTGATATTTCACCCCAATTCATTGCCAGTCTATCTGTAAATGCAAATACCTGAGGCAGTGCGGGGGGGGGGGGGGGCACGGCAATTTAAATTTAAATACTTTAGTCATCTAAGTGTGACTGGATGCACACACAGTTGCTATGGTCTACTGACAATTTCATTTTTGTATTCTATGTACTAGTGCAATAAAATACATTGAGAACACATTCTTTGGAGATATGGTTCAGAAGCTAAAACTATGCAGCATATAGATAGATAGATAGATAGATAGATAGATAGATAGATAGATAGATAGAAAGTCATATAACTACACCACGAAAAATGAGCAAACAGAATTATTAGAGTCATTTTAGTACAATCCTACCCTTTTCCTTTGTCTGTAAAAGATTCTATTACTGTTCCTTCCACTGGACCCGTGGGATCTGCTTTCAGTTCCAACATTTCTGCGAGAGTAACTGTTGCTTCTGCCAAAGCCATCAGATTATCTCCCTTTAACAACAAAGGTTAATATATATCAGCAAATAATATTAGTAAATGTCAGGATGAGAAGAATGAATAATCTTTGGACAGCTACAGTTTTCTTTTAAGAATTAAAATCACGGGGTTGGAGAAATGGCTCAGAGGTTAAGAGCACTGACTGTTCTTCCAGAAGTCCTGAGTTCAATTCCCAGCAACCACATGATGGCTCACAACCATCTATGATGACATCTGGTACCCTCTTCTGGCACACAGGAAAAGGGAGGCAGAGTGTTGTATATATAATAATAATAATTAAAATTTGAAAAAAAGAATTAAAATCACAAAATAACCAATTTTATACAAAGAAAAGATAGAGAGCTATCAACAAGAAAACCTGTCTCGATGAATATTTAAAGGAACAAATATATCTATATGTATATCTATTTATCTATATCTGTCTATCTACCTATCTGTACTTGGAAAAAAATGTGTATCTTTGTTTTTTTGAGACAGGGTTTCTATGTAACTCTGGCTGTCCTGGAGCTCACTCTGCAGCAGACCATGCTGCCTCAAGCTGCCTGCCTCTGCCTCTCGAGTGCTGGGATTAAAGGTACGGAGTATCACTGCCCAGCTGGTATATTTTAATAGACAGCCATTAGGGGTGCACATTAATACCTTTAATAAACAAGACTCATTCAGTTCATTCTCTGGTTCTTCTACAATTGAGGTTTTCTTTTTGTATTTAAAAATATTGATTTATTTTTATTTTGTGTGTATTAGTATTTGCATGCATGTAAGCATGTGTACCACATGCATGCCAGTGGTAGAAGCCTAAGTACTGTGATTCCACAGAACTATAGTTAATGCCAGTTGTGAGCCATCATGTGTGTGCTGGGAATGAAACCCAGATCCTCTGAAAGAATAGCAAGTGTTCTTCTTGCTCTGTCTTGCCTCTCCAGTATCTGTGTTCTGTATTTCTTAAAAACAGGGTCTCACACTATAGCCCATGTTTGCCTAGAAATCACTACTCACTAAGGGACCCAAGCTGGCCTTGAATTCATGGTAGTTCTGTGACTGAACTTCCTAGATGCTGCAATCACATACAGGAACCACTGCATTTAGATACAACTGTGTTTTCTTCTTTTCACAAACTTCCCTAATGATGCAAATTTGTTTACAAATTATCCAGTGGAAGAAGTTTTTCCATCTATTATCAAATCTCAAGAATCTACTAAAATAAGTAAATCAAGTATTACTTATTAAATGAAAAAAAAAATGCCTAGATACAAGTTTTAAACTATACTATACTCTGCAACCACCCACCCTACATAAACTTGAATTTACTTCACCTTCCTAGATTGCCTAAAACTAGATAAGATTATTCAGTTACCTTCAGTGGTATTCACTATGCTCCCTATGACATCAAGATCACACAGCTCAGTTGGGCATGGTGGTGCAAACCTTTAATCCCAGCATGGAAGAAAGGTAGAGGCAGGCAGATCTTTGACTTCAAGGCTAACCTGTCTATGTAGAAAGTTATAGGTCAGCGAGGGCTATTAACTGGTGATAGAAATAAGCTGATGGGCTTAAGGTCCATGCCATCAAGGGGCTGTTTGTTCTTTTCTCTCTCCCCTTGTTCCTCTCTCCTCTACCTCTCCCCTCCTCTCTTCCCCTCCTCCCCTCTCTCTTTGGCACTAAGAACTGAACCTGGTATCAAACTCACCATCCTCCTGCCTCAGCCCCTGGGTAGTTAGGGTTATAGATCTGCTCTACCACACCTAGCCAACTCTTTAAATATTTTAACTTTACTACAGGGAGCTTGGCATCTTACTTTTAAAGCACAATAAAAACAGGTTATATTTTAAAAACCAAGAAGAAAGAGACAGTTTTACCATTAAAAGAAGCATAATTCCTAAGTATCTTGGAGGGATCAAATTTAGGGAAATAAAGATGAAATTAATAAGTAATTAGGAAAATAACATCATCCAGAACTATCCCTTCAATGAATGAGCAGGGAGGAGTGCCGTTATGAGGAAACTGCTAAATATGAAAAGAATGGGCAAATGGAATCGTTACTCAGTAGCAGCCTGAAGAGATGCTGACCTAGAGGTGAGTTATAAGCTTTAGGTCATAACTAGAGAGTTAATATAGATATGACTTCCATCCAGAGAGTAAATAATTGGCAATTTAAAAATAAAATGGAGTTCAATATAAATGGCATTTGTAAAAACTGTAACATTAATGACCAGAAGCATCCAATCAGCAACAACAAAACCAGCCTAGACAGTACTTTGTTTTTTGCTATGGGAAAATACCTAATAGGCAACTCTAGTTAGGCTTATTCTGGCTCATATGAACGTGGGAAAGTCATGATGGCAGAAGCATGATGTAGCTGAGTGGTGTGGTACTTGGCTTGTATCCTCACAACAGTTAACTGAATCTAGATAATGTATCATAAGCTACTGGCAATTGATGATTGCTGGGGGAGGAATATCAGTTTTCCTTAGGGATGTGAGACTGGATGAGCTGCCCATGTTCCAGTGGATGGTCCTACACCATCACATGCTGGCAGTAGTAAATGGACTTAAATAAGTAAGTAAGTAGTAGTAAGTTTTTTAAAAAGGCCTTGAGCTGGGCAGTGGTGGCACACACCTTTAATCTCAGCACTTGGGAGGTAGAGGCAGGTGATCTCAGGATCTCAGTGAGTTTGAGGCCAAGCCTGGTCTACAGAGTGAGTTCCAGGGCAGCCAAGACTGTTACACAGAGAAATCCTGTCTGGAAAAACAAAAACAAAAGGTCTTGAAGGTGGTAGGGAAAAGTGATGGGGGATAAAGGAGGAGGTGGGGAGGAGGGAATAGGAGTTATTTGATCAAAATATATAAGCCAGTTGATTATGGCCCAGTGCTGCAGGCCATAGGATCATGCAAGAATTTCAACTGTCACAAAAGTGTCAGCACAACAGAGCCAAGGGATCTGATGGAGGATTTAAACCAAGAAATGTAAAATGTCTCGGCATCATTGCCTTTTGAATAATTTGGCTGTATAGATCACTTGTGTGAAGTAAGTTTTCTCCCATCTACTGAAATTCGTGATTTATTCCCATGGCATAACAGTGCTTTGATTATTTACTGGGCACAATGTCTCCCATAGGCTGGTTAACTTCCCTCCCAACTTGTGGAGTCATGCAGTCAATAAATAACCTTGGTCCCCATAGCCTAATCTTCACCCCCTTCCTTGAGACAGTAAAAGACAGCTCCCTGCAATTATTTCCCAATTCACAGGACACATAGTCAGGAAAGGAGTCCTTCAAATAGTCACATTTGGGACTTTCAGGGATAAAGAAATGTCTCAGCTCTGTAACTTTGTGAATATTAGAGAATTGTTTTTGTTTTGTGTGTATAAAAACTGAAAACTGTGGAGACTTGTGAAGAGAATAGCAGACAGAGCAGAAGAAATTTAGGAGATGAATAAAGAGACATGGATGGAGGAATCATGGTGTGAGTAGATTCACTATGATATCCTTAGATAAATAGATTTCCATTCGCTGGTTTGTAGAGTCTTCCCTGAATTATGGGAGGAAATCTTTAATCTGGCATGTAAAAGGTTTCTGTTATCCAAGCACTCTGGAGGCAGAGGCAGGTAGATCTCTCAATTTTCCAGCCTAAACTACAGAGAGAGTTCTAGGACAGCCAGGGCTATACAAAGAAGCCCTGTCTCAAAAAACAACAACAAACAATAACAAAAACCCCAAAATGTATGCATGGAGGAAATTCTCAAAGTTTCTTGAGAAGGGATCTCACTGTGTAGCCAGCCCTGCTATACAGACCAAGCTGACCTCAAACTCAAAAGATCCACCTGCCTCTCCCTCCTAAGTATTGGGATTAAAAGTGTGCACTAATACATCCTGGCACAAACAATAACTTAAATATTTTAGTTTTTTGATGATAGTGTCTCACTATGTAGACCAGGCTGACTTCACACTCACAGATCCTCTGCCTGGGGTTAAAGGTGTGTACGACTATGCCTAGCTAAACAATAAATTTATTAAAAAGAAACAAAATAAAAAAGACAATCCTTCAAAGATAATCCCAGAACCTTATCTCTTTGACAATTCCAGATACTGTCAATCTTACAAAATTAAAAAAACTAGTTACTAATATTAGTAATTTTATCTATTTAAATATCACTTAAATATTCAAAGACCTATTCTATTATTTTGTACTTAGAAAAGGCATGAAACATAGGTAATTTTTGTTATCAACTGGCTATCAGTTCTGCTTACAAGTTTAGGAGGGTGTGGTGTTGTGTACCAGCAATCCTAGCCCTCCTGAGGCTAAGGCAGAAAAAAAAGGACCAAACCCAGTCCAGGATACATAGTGTATTGAAGGCTAAACTATGTAATCTTATCTCAAAAAAGCAAAACCAAACAAAGAACAATCTTAGCCTCTGTTACCCTAGCCCCACATCACTTGTCATTTAATTCTCTTGTTTTAAATATCTTACAATTTAATAAGCATTAGGTTCTGAATAATTTCTCCACGAACTGGCTCTATTACCATGAACTGGTATAACTGACATCTCCGAGTCCAGTTCCTAATCTGCCAAATCAAGACAATGATGTCACCTTGTCTAGTACTAAGAGAGAGAGGAAGGAGGAGGATGTCAGGTACTTTCCTCTATCACTCTCTACCTTTTTTTCTTTTCTATCTATAACTGTTTTGCACGTATGTATGTGTGTGTACCATGTGTGTGCCTGGGCCAGAGGCCAAAGGAGGCCAAGGCATTGTAATTGGAGTTACAGTAAGTTGTAAGATAACCCTGTGGATGCTGAGAAATGAACCCAGGTTCTCTGCAAAAGTAACAAGTGTACCATCTCTTAACAGATATACTGTCTTTCCATACCTTCTACCTTACTTTTTTAGGTAGAGTTTCTTAGTAAGCCCAGAGCTCACTGACTTGCTAGGTTGGTGGGTCATAATGTTGCAGAGATACAGCTGTCTTCTGGTGCTGCAGTTATAGACATATGCTACCTTGTACAGCTATCTGAACTCACTCAGACCCACATGCTCCTTTGGTAGGCACTTTTCCAATTGAGCCAACTTCCCAGCACAATATTTTTAAAAGATTTTATTATGTATACAGTATTCTGCCTGCATGCCAGAAGAGGGTACTAGATCTCACTATAGACAGTTGTGAGACATCTTTTCTGCCCCAAAACAATTTTTAAAAATACAAATTATGGGACTGGAGATGGTACAGTGTTTAAGTTATAGTACATATACTTGTTCATGCAGAAGATCCAGGTTTGATTCCCAGCATCCACATGGTGGCTGACAACCATGCATAATTCCATTTCCAGGGAATCCAACACCTGGCCTCCAGGACACTGCATTCATGTGGTGCATGGCCATGCATGCACACAAAACACCCACACACAAGGTAATAAAATACAAAAAATTTGTGTATTTCAAATTTTTTTTTTTTTTTTTTTTTTAAGGGCTAGGGATGTAGCTGAGTTGGTAGAGCACTTACCTAGCATTCATGAAAGTTTGATACCCTCACTACATAAACCAAATGTGGTGGGACACTCTTATATTACTTGGGTTACAATAGGTAGTTTGAGACTGTCTCAAAAAATGTGGCCAGTTGAGGTGACACACACCTTTAATCCCAGTACTTGGGAGGCAAAAGCATGAACTGCTGTGTGTTCTATGCCAACCTAGTCTACTTAGTGAGTACCAGGACAACCAGTAGAGAGACCCATCTCAAATAATAATAACAATAATAAAAGTGTGCTTTGGATAAGCACTGCTGTGTAGGCTATCCAATGTTCACAACTGAGCGCCTCTGTCCTGAGATGCCTATACTTACCGTAAGTGCAGAGACATGCACTGCTTGAACATCGCCACCATAATCTTCACAGACCACATCATAAGCTAGAAGCTCTTTCTTCACTTTTTCAGGATCAGCATCTGTTTTGTCGCATTTATTTATTGCAAGGACAATAGGAACTGGAAGAGAAAAAGTCAAGGAAAGTGCAAATGAAAAGTCCTTTATTTCTGGACATTCATTGGGAGAAATGCTATCTGCCTTGCCCTGGCTGTCTCTTCACTCAATGATGCACAAGGCCTAAGAGACCCTTTAGACTCACACTACTCAACTCTGTCTATAGATAAAGAGAAAGAAAAATTAGAAAGAAGACTCAGTGGTTCAGAATACTGCCTCAAGTCAATACGCCTGAGGTCAGGTGTAGTGGCACATGCCTTTAATCCCAGCACTGGATTTGAGTTTGAGGCCAGCCTGGTCTGCAGAGTGCATGCCAGGACAGTCAGGGCTACACAGAGAAACCCTGTCTCAGGAAAGAAAAAAAAAAAAAAAAAAAAAAAAAAGACAGGGTCTGGTGGGCCTGAACTTACTATATAAACTAAGCTAGTATTGAATTCATAGAGATCTGCCTGCTTCTGCCTCATGAGTGCTGGGATTTAAGGCCTTTGCCATCACGCCTGGCCATTCTCAAACTGTGGGTTGTGACCCCTTTGTGAGGCAAATGACCCTTTCACTGGTGCCACCAAAGACCGTTGTAGAATGCTGATATTTACATCTCTATTCATTAACAGTAGTGAAATTATAGTTATGAAGTAGTAACAAAAGTAATTTTATTGCTGGGGGTCATAGAACATGAGGAACTGTATTAAAGAGTACTAAGAATATTAAGAGCTTGTATTAAAGGCACAAGGAAGGTGGAGAACCACAGCTCTGTGTTTTTTTTTGAGACATGTTAGTTCAGGCTGGCTAGAAACACACTACATAGCTGAGGGTGACTTTCAGTCCGTGAGCCTCACCCTATTGCTAAAGATTCTACATGACAAAACCAAGATGGTACATACCTGAAACTTCATTCCTACTGATGTCTTCATTAGCCTAAATAGCTGTTAGCCTTTTGAACTACAATAAGATTAAAACCCATATCTGGCACCATTCCTGGGCCAAGAACCTAGAGCTAGGGGAGAACTTACTACTATTATACTGGCACACTGACATAATATTAAACTGACTCCTAATGACTTATACCCATGCATCAATATATTCCTCAGCCCTCACCTGAGAATCTCCTATTTGCAGGAGATTGTAATTAACACAGAGATCTACAACTGGCCAAGTGAGAGAATAAGAGACTGCAGAATGCTCAATCCTAAAGGGAACATATATATTCCACACCCACCACCTGCAAGGGTCAGGTATTATTGTAAAAGTAGGGGTGGAAAGAGTATAAGAGCCAAAGGCAGTGGATGACCACAAGGAGGTACTGTCTTCTGAATGCAGCAGGGCAGCTGCACTATAAACTCATAATGGTGGTGACAACATGCACAAAACCTATGCAAGCCCAGGCTAGACCAAATCTCAGCGAAGATAGAGTATCTAGACACACAATACCACTCCTAGTTATGGAGCTAATGGCAACTGTGAGCTGCTGGGAGAGCGGGAGACAGTTTTCTCCTCAGAGTGTTGCCTATGGTAAACTGGAATGTCCCTCAGACTACACATTTAGGAATATTTGAGCAGCACAAATTGGTCTTGAATGGTTTTTTGCTTTTTTAAAGGACACAAAAGTTAGATGAATGGTGAAGAGGGATGGATCTGGGAAGTCAGGGGAGGAAGGGTGAATATGATCAAAACACATACAAAACTCTCAAAGAACAAATAAAGACTTAAGAAAGGGTAATTTACTTTTATTTTCTGAGTATGAGTGTTTGCCTACATGTCATATGTATGTGTACCACATGTGTGCCTTGTATACTAGAATACGGCGTTGGACCTTCTGGCACTGGAGTTATATAGGTTGTAAACTGCCATGTGGGTGCTGGGAAAACCAGATTCTCTAGAAGAGCAGCCAGTGCTGTTAACTAATGAGACACCTCCCTAGCCCCACGAATTATACTTCTGTTTTGTTTAATTTCATTTTAAGACAGGGTTTCTCTGTGTAGTCTTGGATGTCTTGGAAGTCCCTTTGTATATCAGGTTGTCCTTGAACTCAGAGATCTGCCTGCCTCTGACTTTCAGTACTAGAATTAAGTGCTGCCATGCCTGGCTATAATCTTTGTAAGAGGCCCATAAAAAGAAAACTAGGTTTGTGTGGGGGACTCCCTGCTCACTGAGTTCAGCACAGCACCTCACATACCGTGTGCCTCTTTGGCATGCTGAATAGACTCTACAGTTTGCTTCATCACCCCATCATCTGCAGCTACAACCAACACAACAATGTCAGTGACCTGAGCTCCTCTGGCCCTCATTGCTGAAAAGGCAGCATGTCCAGGAGTATCAAGAAAGGTTATCTTTTCTCCAGAGGGAAGAGAGACTGTAGAAACAGAAATGCAAGGATATCAATTACTCAATTTACTTTTTAACATGAAGGAATAAATGACATCAGACATAATGTATATATGATTTTATATACATATGTGTGTATATGTGTGTGTGTGTATTCCTTGTATGTTGCCTTGGCTAGCCAGGAGCTTGCTATGTACATCAGGCTGGTCTTGAACTCATAGAAATCTTCTTACCAAGTACTAGTATATTGAAAGTGTGTGCTACCATACCCAGATCAATAATTCTTTAATTTGATTCCTTCCACTAATTTTAGCCAGAACAACACAGGCTGAAATTTCATAAAGAAAACATAAAATACAGTGAGACCATGAGGTCTTTCTTTTCATGTTATAATTTCAAGCTAAAATTCTTTGTATTTCTAGAATATAGTTGCTTTAATAAAAGGGTTGATTGATTACCATTCTGGAGAGATAACCCATCATAGTTGTATGGGTGATCGCTTCGACAGCAGCAAACTGCAGCTATACAACTATCTTGAGCAACAAAAAGGAAATTTAGTAGACAGTTGATAGTTTCAGGATTAAGCTCTAGCTTTGCTGTTTACCAGCTATGTACTTGGACACATTACTGAACTCCTTAGAGAAATATTAATATTACCTCTTGACAAAAGACAAAGCAAATAAAATGCTTAGCACAGTAAGTGTGAAGGTATGGTAGTTACTACTTAATTGTTATTAGAACATTATCTAGCCTACATCTGATATAATATACACTTAATTAAAGAGATTAGGTTCATTAAACCCGAAACATCAAAACAGCCTTGTTTTTACAGAAAGTCGGAGATAACTGTTAACTGCTTGCTCTGTACTAGATCATTCCAGTGGCTTTAAGCAGGCTCTTTAGGCTCTTTACTTTAAATCTGTATATTCCACAGCATGACATTCGATTAAACAAGTGGGGTTCCCAAGCACACTGTAATGTTATTTGTGTTCATACCAAGAAAGGCACCAATGTGCTGAGTGATGCCTCCAACTTCCATTGCTGCCACTTGAGTTTTTCGAAGTTTGTCAAGTAACGTCGTTTTCCCATGATCAACATGACCCATTATAGTAACAACTGGGAACCTCGGTGTTAATAAAGCTGGGTCTGCCTTGGGCCTGAAGTTAACAGCAAAGGAGTTTCATTTCTTACATGTTAGAAATAATTGTGAATTGATTCACAACTATCCCTATGAGCTACCATTAACAAAAATATAACATACAGGTTTGATTAGACATAACTATTTCTACCTTTTTATACAGAACAACTTAAGGCTAAATAGTTAGGGGTTCTCGTTTGTTATAAAGATGGCATCTTCATATTGATGAGTGGAGCTAAATTAAAATTAACATTCAGACTAATATATACTCTCGGAAAGCTATGAACTATCACACTTATAGTTTCATAAAAGCCTATACTTTCTGATGCTTTGAATACATTTTTACTCTATAGTCACATACCATTTTAACTACAAAAAAATTTCAAAGTAAATTTTCCTATAAGATGTTGAGTAAAACTGGGCTGGAGAGATGGCTCAGCCGTTAAGAGCACTGACTGTTCTTCCAGAGAACCTAAGTTCGATTCCCAGCATCCACACGGCAGCTAACAACTGTCTGTAATTCCAAGATATGACAACCTTACACAGTTATACATGCAGGCAAAAACACCAATTCACATAAGATAAAAATAATTTTTTTTAAAAAAAGATGTTGAGTTAAACCACATGGTAAAGTGTTAGTTAACATACACATAAGCTTACCTTCTTACAGCATCCTTATTTTCTCTTACTTTCTCCTGTTTTAATTTGCTCCATTTCAGCTTCATTCCTGCCTTCTTTAGAATTTCTTTGATCCAGACTTCATCTAAATGTGAGTTGGCTTCTAGTGAATCCAAGTCAAAGGCGGTGTTCAATAAAGCTTCATATATATAATCTGGTTGGGATAAAACACAATTTTTTATAAGTATGAGTTAGAAGGTTTAAAAAGTGAGTATTGGGACTGGAGAGATGGCTTAGCAGGTAGAGGGCTGGCAGCTCCTTCAGAGGGGCACATGGTGGTTCACAACTGTCTATAACTTCAGTCCAGGGGACTCAATGCCCTCTTCTGACCTTTGCAGGCACCAGGCACACAGATACACATGTTGGCAAAATACCCATGCACATTAGAAAAAAAAAAAAAGTAAAATAAAAAAATTATTTAAAAATACAGTTTCAATCTGTGATGTTTCTCTATATATAAAAACAAACCTATCTATAAGTAGTTTTGTGTTTCCAGACACTCAGCATACTGTACAAACTAATGTAAAGAATAAACATTAAAAAAAAAAAAAGAATAAACATTAGAGGACCGTATCCTCAAGTAAACCGAGTATATGTGCACGTATCTGTAACTCTGGTACTTAGGAGACTGAGGAAAGAGCTAGAAGCCAGCCTGAGATACACAGTAAGGCCTTTCTCAAAAACAAACCAAAACAAAACAGGAAAAAAAAAAAAAAAAGAGAGAGAAAGAGCTTTCATTTTAGTGGTGTGTTAGTAAATAGGGAAGTTGTCAATAAAAGGTTGAATGATGATGCCACAGGCTTGTGATTCAATTTTTAAAAAATAGGTGTCCTAACATGTATAGGACCCCCAGTTTAATCTTTAACACTAGAAAAAAGGAAGGAAAGGAGGGAGGGAGGGAGGGAGGGAGGAAAGGAGGAAGGGAGGGGGAAAAGTATAAAAGTATTTAAAAATGTATAGTTTTTTTTTTTTTTTTAAGAAGAAAAGCTATAGTTATTCCCACAAATATATATCTCATCTGCATGAAGGTAAAAAGCTGCTACTCAGTAGGCCGGACGCTCAGGTTAAACAACCAGCGAGTGTTACAGTAGGTTGTTGGTATTTGTTTGTTTGTTTGTTTCTGTCAAATTGCTACTTCTACTGTGGAAGACAAAATCATTTCCATTTCAACAGTTTGTCAGATTTATTAATGTTGGGCAAAAAAAATTGATATGTTATAAAAATGAAACAGATCTATAGTTTTGGGGCAAGATGATAAAATTAAATGTGTAGGTAACCTATTTATATACTGCTATAAAGTATTTTTTGAAGAGAGATATGCAAAGAAGCTATTACCTACATCAGATGTATATTTAAAG